>JAQZBX010070722.1:0-15378 GCA_029593785.1 Cabassous unicinctus
TTTTTTTTTTTTTTGTTATTTGAGTGTGATGTATATCTGTAAAAATAAAAAAGAATGATAAGGCTTGTGGTGGTTTGAAGCTATATGTACTTCAGAAAAACGTCCTTAAATTTAATCCATTCCTGTGGGTGTGAACCCATTCTAAGTAGGACCTTTTGATGAGGTTACTTCAGTTAAGGTGTGCCTAGCCCAGTCAGGATGGGTTTTAATCCTATTACTGGAGTCTTTTATAAGTGGAGTGAAATTCAGACACACAGAGAGAAAGCCACAGAAAACAAGAAGCTGAATATCAACTGAACTGGGAAGAAAGGAAGAGACCAGGAGGCACTGCCATGTGCCTTGCCATGTGACAAGCTAAGGACCAAGAATTGCTGGCAGCCAGCCACAGAATGCCACAGTCTTCAGGAAGAAAGCATTGCCTTGATTTGGACTTTTTCCCAGCCTCAAACTGTGAGCGAATAAATTTCCACTGTTTAACCTGACCCAATTCATGAAATTTGCTTGAGCAGCCTACGAAACTAAAACAAGGTATTTCATTATATTCAAGATCTCAAACCCTAACACTATTTTCTCTTTAGGTCTCAACCAAGTCAACTGAGAATTCTTTTATCAAGGAGTGTTTCAATAACATTTTATATGTACATACATGTGATGCTAATGGTGAGAAATTCATGTTAAATATAAAAATTGCATAATACACAAAAATCATTTGAGAATTTTTATATTGATAGAACTGGAAATGGAATAGAGCTAATGCTCAGTCCTTTATTAGGGAATTATAGTTTTTTTAAAATAGTGCTATGAATTCAGCAAGGAAAAAAGGGAGATAGAATATAAATATACAAATTATACCCCATTTCTTCTTTGATGTCTTCTGCTCCATGCTCCTCTGGAGCTTAGTAATTATAAATGGTCTCCATTTGGTTGAAAGTAAATTCAACATTGATTCATTGTTAGAAAGTTGATTATATTCAAGAACAAGCAAAGACTGAGGGGTCAGTCTTATGTCAGACTTATGGACAATGATAAAATTGTCCATGTCACTGGGTCTTTTGCAGGAACAAAACCATAGCTTATTTCATAAATCTCAAGGATAAACATGTTATATATGAAAATGGGAACCTAACTTTAAAAAAAATTATAATTTAAGGATTATAAATTAGCAATAAGTTTGTGACAAAAGCTTAATGTAAATATATATTTAATTACCACTGGAATTAGATATGTATTTTTCAAGTTGCACATAAGATAACGACACAATGAAAGTTTTGGTATTCAAGAAATTTAGATGAACATTCCAAAATACTTAAATTATGAATATGTTCTCCCAAAGCCACACATTTTTCACCTGTTATCCAGACATGTGCTCTCTATATAGAATAAATATACTGGACCTTGACAGCTCCATTAATGTTTCCATAATTCCATAAGAATACTTTTTATTTTAATGAATGCTAAAAAAATTTAAATAGTAGTACATTGCTTTTGAGTCAATTAAAAATTAAAACATTTTAAAGAATACAAAAGGATTTAGTAAAGAGATTAAAAATGAAATTTAGCATGAAGTATGTTCCAGGACTCCAAACCATAGACATCTGGTTACTGTAAGATAGTCTCACCGAGAGAGCAGCCTCCCAGAATATGCCACAGCCCCCATCTCAACATAATTATAATGGGAATTTGATGAACAATTCTTTAAAAATGTTTCTTCTAAGATGAATATTCTTTTTACAGTGTCAAATTTGTAACATGCTAAGAAACAATTCAGGCCTAGAAAATGCTACAGAGATGTCTAAGTTTGAAAATATTGCCAAATTGTTTAATTAAACTACATTTTCTAGTTCTACAAGTTGATCTGCTAGTATGAAATAATAAATTATTAGATTCACCCTTTCTCAGGCTATGAAAGAGAGAAGAGAAGAAAAAGGGGGGAGGTGCGTAGGTCACCTAAAATGTACTCTGTATTCAGAACCAAGGCAACACCTGTTAGATTAGTAATCAATGCATTTAATCTTGCCTGGATGGGAGTAGAAACTAAAAAGGTAAATAAATGACAGGGCTTAGGTTAGTATGACAGCACTGGGTTGCTAAGAAATCTATTAGAATGAAACAACAGCCAAGTAAGTTATGCTTTAGCAGAAGCTGCTCCTGCTATGTGTTCTTGCCAATCACTAGTATGCCTCTGCCAAATCAATGTCACATTTAATTTATTCACACTCAAATCTATTCCAAACATCCTTTGATCAATTACAATAATGAAAATGTAGATTGAGTTTTGTTGTTTTAACATGCTTTCTTGAACTTTCCTCCTGCAGTTTTTCAAAACATTTCTAATTGCAAGAAGTTGATCTCAATGGTTCTTTTTATTTGAGACAATTGTAAGGTTTGTTTATATTCTATGCTGGCTAGAAATTTCTGGCATTGAGTTTTCTTTCTCTGAATGTGAGCCAGATTAATTATTAAGTCTTGAAATGGCATTAAAATGAACTAATCACAGAGCTTAAGTCATTAATAGTTTTGCAGGTGGTATTTCCTTTAATAAAAAATATATATGCAAAAAAAGACCTCTGAGCATAAAGACACAATTATTTAATTGAAAAAGAAAGTTAGCATTTAGGCATTAATAAAAAATAGTCATTTTAGTCCTATTTAATTAACCTGCCCTGGTGGGAGATAAAGAAAATCTTGCTCTCTTGTGTGAGAAGGGGAGAAATTATAGTTCCCAGGAAAAAAGGCAATGTCAGATCTCCATGGCTTTCTGGTTTTGCCCTCTCTGAGTGAGGCTACAGCCCGGGAGGAAAAGAGGAGGCTCCATCTGTGAATGATTGCTAACATTTATTGAGTTGTTATGTGCCAGGCACTGTATGGAGAAAAGCAGCTCTACTTTCCTGGGCTGAAGGAGGAAAGAGGAGGAGGACAAGAAGAGGTGAGACACAGTGTTAGGGAAGCAGCCACTCAGGCCTTACAGTAGAGCTTGCCCAGAGAATCAGAACTGTAGTGGCCAGAGGTTGCACTCCCCAGGACTGCATGCAGGGATGTCCTCTGATGCAGGGGACAACAGGAGCTGAGGCACTTCCTGTAAGATACACTCAGTCATTCATACATTTGTTTGTTCATTTATTCAATAAATATATTCTGAGCATCTACAATTCAAGGGCCTGAGGAGAAGAAAACCTTGCTCCAACTCTTATGGAGCTTCCTTGAGGGGAAAGAGAGAAGGATGGGCAAAGGAGGTGGCTTGCAGAAGCATAACCTACTCCAGGGGTCAAGGAAGGGAACAGCTGGCTAAGCACCAAGGGCCAACTGTGTGGCTAACGCTTATGGTCCTTTCTTTCACATCCACTCGTCCGTTTGTTCATATATTAAAAGGATATGTGCCAAGGATACAGAGTTAAAAAGACAGTTTTTACCCTGTCCTCAAGAAAAGAGACAGGTAAAAAATTAAATTATAATGTAAGTTCTGTGATAATATTATGCAAAGAATGTTATGAGAATGCAGAAGAAAAGCAGGTGTCTATTATCCTTGGTGGGGAGTGGGGCATTAGAGATTACTTCCTAGATGAGGTGATTCCTGAGTCTTAAATAATCAATAGAAATTACCAGAGAACCGAGAAGAGAGGGGACATTCTAGAAGAGGTAAGCACATGTTCAAAGCTATGGAGTAGTAGAGCAGCACAGCCAATTCAGGACACTTAAGTGGTTCATATGGCACGCAGGGGCCAGAACATGCTAAATCTTATAATGCAATATTCGGGCATTTGGATATTATCCTTAAAACAATGACAAAATATTTTAGATTTTGAAGCTGGAATAGAATTTCTAGATAAAATAAAAGATGCTGGGGAGCAGAAATAGCTCAAGTGGTGGAGTGTCTGCTTCCCGTGTACGAGGTCCCGGGTTTGAACCCTGGTACCTCCTAAAAACAAAACAAACAAACGAAAAAATGAACTCTCATTGGGGAGTGGATGTAGTTCAGTGGTTGAGCGCCTGTTTCACACGTACAAGGTCCTGGGTTTAATCCCTGGAACTTCCTTAATAATAATAATTTAAAAAAAGATGCTGAGTTAAATTTGAGTTACAGATAAACAACAAATAAATTTTTGGAATGTTTGTCCTAAATATTGCATAGGACCTAGTTTTAATTAAAATTATTAATTGTTTATCTGAAATTCAAGTTTAATGGGGTTTCCTGTATTTTTTTGTGCTAAATCTTAGAACCCTAAGGAGAAGACTTACAACATGTTTATAACTTATTTTAGAAAAGATGACTCTGGCAACTGCAGAAATTGGATTGGAGGGAGGCAAGACTGAAATAGAGAAACCAGCTAGGTTGCTACTGCAGAAATGCAAATGAAAAATCATTAGGACAGCAACCACGGCAATGGTAATGAGGCTGGAGAGGAAAAGATGGATTGTTAAAATATTCAAAAGGAGAAAGGTCTTGGTAACCAAGTAAATGGGTCTGTAGATCAAGAGAAAGGCGGGGCTAGATGAGTAGAAGCATATATGGTAGTTGAAGCTATGACCAGGATGAGAAAAGGGTAGAGAAGAAGAGGAGCCAAGGGCTGAGGGCAGCAGCCATCAAAAGACTGAGAAAGAGTGGTCTAAAACAGGGGTTCTTAACCTTTTTTGTTCCATGGACCCCTTTGCCAGTCAGGTGAAATGAATACTACTGTAATTTATATATTGCATACATTCATAAGTGAAGGAAATGCTAGATTTCAGTTAGAGGTCAGAGAAAATAAAGATAAGTTGATTTTTTTCAGTTCAAGCTCACGGACCCCCTGAAATCTTTCTATGGACCCCTAAGTACCCCTAGTCTAAAAAGTAAGAGAAAAATCACAAAAGCATTGGTAAGAGCAGCAAATGTTGATGCCCCACCCATAACCTCTCAGATCCTTCTGTAACTTACTGAACAGTTTATTTACATGCAGCTGGTTTCTTGCTTCAAATATCTGCATCTATTGGTCTGAACATTCTCTAACTATGGGATCATGTTCATCTCCTACAGTGGGCTGGATGAAAATGTCAGGGAGTTAACACTCCCCAGGAGTGAAATTTAGTGGGAATTGGTGGATAAATAGCCCAGCTTCCTTGCCCCTCAGTGAGATAACTCTCTGATGTGTTGTATATAGCCTCTCCGGTCCCGAGCAGAACTGAGCTCCAGTTGTCCACAGCAATTAAACAGCTGATTAAAATATCCCTCACTGACCTTCTCCATTCCCTGCCTCACTTTTCAACTTTGATGCTTTTGGGAATTACCTCACAAATAAACTAGTTGCAACCAAATTCTGGTCTCAGATCCTGTTTGGAGGGAACTCAAATAAGACAGTAAAGAAGACATAAGAGGAGGGAAATCAAGGACGGAAGTGGTCAGTGCTATAAACTGCTGAAAAAAGGACAGGTAAGGTTAGAATTGAGATGTATCCATTAGATTTAGCCACAAAGAGGTTATCTGGTGACCTTAGGAAAGCAATTTGAGGGAGCTGGTGGAGGCAGATAGAGATCACAGTGTCTAAGAAGTAACTGGAAGGGGAGGAAGCATTTCCCAAATTGTGTTCCACAGATCACACTACACACACACACACACACACACACCAAAAAGTTCTACAGTGAAATAATGTTGGGAAAAAGACTCCATTTCAAGAGTCCCAATTTTCCCCCTTCTCCTTTTGAAAACCTCCCTTTACATAAAAATACCAAGATTAGAAAATCAAAGCACTTCTTTGATAAACAAGTTGTCATCTGAAATAGCAAATCACAACATAAGACAGAAATAAATAGAGGATTTGCAAATGATTCAGCAGGGTAGAAGAAGAGCAAACCTAAATGTTTGTAAAGAGGACTACTGATGAGAAAATCAATTCACTCCAAAGAACACCAGAAAGGCTTAGAAAGTGGAAATGCCAGAAGGTGGGCGTGAGATGTAGAGGATGAATCACTGGAAGATTATTTGAAAGCCTGTTTAAGAAGTGACTATCCCAGGTGTGGGGACACCTGACCCAGCAGTCAAGTATCTGCCATTTCTCCAATCCCACAGGAGACAAGAGATACAGTATATTCTCTGGAGAAACTGATACAGAGAGTCTTATATGCAAGGACACAGGCACACTGTAATTGGGAATGAAGATGATTACATAAAAACCTGCATTCTGAACAGTGAGCCCATCAATTTCTTATATTCATTTAGTTTGAGAAGGCCTGCAACTAGGAATATATCCCCCACCTCCATGCCTGCTTGTTTGTTTGTCAGGGGGTGGGGGTAAGGGGAAAGTGTCATTAGTTCTGTAGCATTTCCCACATTCTGAATTTGGCTAATTAAACCCTTTATGGTGACATTTAACATGTTTGTCTATCCCTGTATTCCTCATATTTCATGTAAACTGGCACTTGGGTCTACAGTGGGGGATCTCAAATTTAAATATGCATCAGAATCACCTGGTAGGGTTATTGAAGCATAGCTTGATAGGCTCCCCCTGGAGTTTCGGATTCAGTAGTTTGGGGATGGCCCCCTGAATTTGCAATTCTAACAAGTTCCCAGGTGATTCTGATGCTACTGGTCCAGAGATCACACATGTGTACCACCAATTTAGAGCAGAGGCCAGCCAACTATGGGCCAAATCCTATTTTTGTAAATAAAGTTTTACCGAACGCAGGCATGCCTATTTGTTTTGTCTTCGTCCACTTTCTTGCTAAAACAGCAGAGGTGAGTAGATGCAACAGGGACCATATGACCTGCAAAGATGAAAATACTTACTAACTGGCCCTTTACCAAAATATTTGCTACCTCTTGATCTCAAGGGTTGATTAGATTCCTTTGGCAAGATAACTTCACAGGAGCATCACATCAAGAAAAACATGATGTCTGGTTGACCCAGGATGACCAGTGGTTTCAGATGGTTTTAGCCTGATCTATCCATTATGAAGTGCCCCATCAACATTTTCCTAATGGAGTTTTTTTTCCCCCCCCAACTTATTGCATGATTTTCTTTTTGGTGCATCGCTTCAGCCCGCCGTACGGGGGCCTGTGCCTCTCCGCTCCGCGCAGGTCTGGGATGTCTTTTTTATTTTTTTTACCAGGAGGTCCGGGGGATCGACCTGAGTCCTCCATATGGTAAATGGGGGCTCAATTGCTTGAGCCACAGCTGCTTCCCTCCTAATGGTTTTAGTATCCATTAGTGGTCACTGCTTAACACATTATTTCATTATGGGTTTGCATTAACTTCTGACACCAACTGCAATACAATTCTGACTCTACCCAGAGTTAGGCCAGACTCCACAAGTTAAGAGCACAATCCTCCACAAGATGGATCTCACTTCAGATGCCAGTCACAAGATTGAGGGTTCCCACGGCCACCCTCACTTCTGACCAATTGGCTACAAATTCAGGGGTTCCCACCACTCCTTCTGGTTCAGTAATATGTTAGAATGACTCACAGAACTCAGGAAAGCAGGATACTTATGATAAGTTTTATTATAGCAAAAAGGATACAAATAAGAAGAGATGCATAGGGTGAGGTCTTCGAGGACCTCAAATGCAAAGCTTCCATGTCCACTCCACTTGGCGTTAGAATGCCTGTCTCACCCTCCAGGCACATGGATGTGTCATGTCAATCAGGGAAGCTCTCCAGTGTCCAGAGTTTTTATTGGGGTTTCATCCATGTAGGCATGATTGACTTGATCAGTGCTCACATGGTTGAACTCAATCTCCAGCCCCCCCTCCACTTCCTGAGGTTGAGTTGTCATCTGGTGGCTCAAAGCAGCAACCCCCTAATAACATGGTTTGTCTTTCTAGTGTAGCCAGTCCCCTACCCTAAGACTACTGGTAGGGTTGCCCCACTTTAAATCATCTTATTAATATAAAATATCAGGTGTAGTCCAGGGGCTCACCATGAAATAAAAACAGACACTCCTATCATGGGAAACACCACAGATTTAGAGGGTACTATTTGGTCCTGAATTAGTCTGTACAGGAAAGCAGGATAAATACTTGACATTTTTTCCCTTTGTCAATATTCAAAATAATTTTATACTCTAGCAACTTTCAAAGGTAACCAATAAATATTTTTAAGTACAATGGACTTAATATTTATATATATATGATGTGTTTCAATCCATTACCTTAATAAGTATTTTTATTTTTGATGCTCAGACTTGCTCCATCTTTAGCTCATGGGAGACCCCTCTACTTGGTTCCTGTATTCTTTTTTCTTTTTCTTTTTTTTCCTATATTCTTTTGACATAATCCTTTTGGTTTCCTTGCTTCTGTGTGAAAAGATGTCCTAGGCTCCCCTTGTACATTTCCTGCTCCAGATTGGGAATTAGTCATTTCTCCAAGGAGCACTGATTTCTTATACTGAGAAATGGTATTTAAAGTCTGTAAACTGGGATGAAATGTTAATCGCTATTGGATTGTCATTGGTGGCAAGCCTTTTCTTCAGACACAGCTAGGAAATATGAATTATTTCAGGAAAAAAATATATCATTAGCTCATAATGGTACTCCCAATAAAATTTCTAATATTATAGGTTCTTATTTAAATTTTTCTCATGTTATAAATATTGGTTCCTAAGAATATTAAATTATTATTTTATATATGTGTGTGTGTAAAATAATAATACCAATATTATTGCTAACAATATTATATTACTGAAGGTAGTTGAAGATTTTTTTTGTGATTCTTTTTGACCTGAGAATATATTCACTGAAAATGTACAATGTTTTAAAGTCATTAGAAATAATTCTTTTCTGTGTGGTTATATTATTTACTTAACATACAGATAGCTTCATTTGTTTCAGGATTTATTTTGTATTTTTATGGACAATGTATTTTTTATTTCTTTTTATTGTGGTAATATATATAAACCATAAAATTTACCATTTTAACCATTTTTAAATGTACAATTCAGTGGCATCAATTACATTTACAATGTTGTGCTACTATTACTACCATCTATTACCAAAAGTTTTTCATCATCAAAAACAAAAACTTTGTACCCATTATTCCTTCCCCACTCCAGTCAATGGTAACCTCTAACCTACTTTCTATCTCTAGTATAATGTTTTCAAGGTTCATCCATGTTGTAGCATGCATCAGAACTTCATTCCTTTTTATTGTTGAATAATATCCTATTGTGCATATATATATATCCTATTTTGTTTTTCCAGTAACCTGTTGATGGACACTTGGACTGCTTCTACATTTTGCCTATAATGAGTAATATTGCTATGAACATTGGTGTACAAATATCTGAGTCCCTGCTTTCAATTCTTTTTGATATATATCTAGGAGTGGAATTGCTGGGTCACATTTCCACCAGCCCAAAGCACGAGAGTTTCAATTTCTCTACATCCTTGCTAACACGTGTTATTTGTGTTTTTTTTGTTTTTTTCATAGTAGCCATTCTAGTGGGTGTAAAGTAGTATCTCATTGTATTTTTGATTTGTATTTCCCTAGTGGCTAATGATGTTAAGCATATTTTCATGTATTTATTGGTCATTTGATATCTTCTTTGGAGAAATGTCTATTCAAAATGTCTATTTACCCAATTTTTAATTGGATTTTTATCTTTTTGTTGTGGAATTGTAAGAGTTCTTTATATATTCTGGATATTAAACCATTATTAAATATATGATTTGCAAACATTTTCTTTAGGTTGTCTTTTCACTTTCTTATTGCACAAAAGTTTTAAATTTTGATGAAATCTAATTTATTTTTTCTCGTGTTGCTCATGCTTTTGGTGTCATATCTAATAATTCACTGCCAAATACAAGGTCTTGAAGATATTCCCTTATGTTTTTTTCTTAAAATTTTTATGGTTTTACCTCATATTGAAGTTGTTGATCCATTTTGAGTTGATTTTTGTATATGGTATGATGTAGGTGTCCAACTTCATTCTTTTGCATGTGGCTATAGGAGTTTTCCCAGCACCATTTGTTGAATGGCCTATTCTTTCTCTTTTGAGTGAATTTGATAGCTTTGTTGAAAATCAATTGGCCATAGACGTGTGGGTGTAATTCTGGACTCTCACTTCTATTCCATTGTCTACATGTCTATCCTTATACAAGTTCCAAACTTGGTTTGATTACTGTAGCTTGGTAGTAAAATTCAAAATTGGGAAATTTGAGTTCTCCAGCCTTTGCTCTTCTTTTTCAAGACTGTTTTGGCTATTTGGGGCTCTTTGCAATTCCACATAAATTTTGAGAATTGACATTTTCATTTCTAAAAAAAAGGCTGCTGAAAATTTTTTTTTTGTTTTTGGTCTTTTTACATAGTATAGCTTAATTGTGTTTGTTTAGGATTGCTCTTGTAGGCTTACATTTATATTGATTTTTTAAAATATCATTGTAAAAAGGGCACAGACTTTTCTACCAATGAAAATATGATTTGGCAAATCAATAAAATAACAATGCATGAAAGAACTTAAAAACAAAAATACAATCACCATGTGACTGACTGACTTACAAAATTAGAATTCTCCCTGAAATTTGAGAGTACTGCTACTCAATAGTTACTATAAGTTTGAGTTTTCCATAGTTGAAACAATACATAGTCAAAATATTTAACCAAAAATTTAAAATTTCCTATTTATTATTTTATATGTAACAATTAGATTTTAAAATCCTTTACATTTTATCTCGGGGGATAATCACTCACATCATAGCTAAGTCATATGAAATGTCAAAAATTTGGGGGAAACAACAACAATAACAACAACAAACTCATTCCTGAGAAGTTAGAAAGAGAAAAATCTCTATGAACATAGACATGACATTGTTGTTCCTTTTTAACAATCCTTACCACAGCATGCACTATTATTAACAGCCAGGAATCAAATGTATTTCACTTCTGAATAGCAACTGCCTCTGTTGTATTAATCTGATCTTTTTGTAATGAAATTACAAGCGCAACATTTTTTTAAAAATCAGATAAATAGGAACTACTATTTTCTTGTCAGCTTTACATTTGTCAAGAGCAAGGTTGGCCAGCTAAAATATCTATATTCCAATAATGACTGAAGTAATAACTTCTGCTTGCATCTCTTCTTCCGAGTCTCTAGTTTCCCCATGCATCTTCACCCAAATAATAGAAGTAATACAATTGCAATTGAGTTTACTATTATCAATGGCACACTGATCAAGTTCTTACAGATCGAATAAGGTTCATTAGCTCAGATTTAATTCCTGGCTCCTCTCTGAATCCACCAATTCCCTGGTCTGTTTCCCAGCCAATGTTCTTGAGGAAGTACCCCTTGTGCAGTACGGGGATGGCATTGATGCTGAGCAGGGCCGCCAGAAGCAGCGAGTACAGGGTAAAGGTCATGGCTCCCAGAGCTGCCCTGGACGCAATAGCTCACAAGCCAGGGACTTGGCGCTGCCATGGCCTCAGCTGCTGGAATTTGATAGGGGTTGCATGGAATCTCTACATTGCTTTATGTAGTATAGATACCTTAACAATACTAATTCTTTTGTTGATTAATGTGTTTTTTAAGTATGTAAAACATCTATATGGTTCCAAATTCAAAACTATAAAACAATATCTAATTATCTGTTTCCTTCCTCCTCCTACCATTTATCAGTTTCCTATTTGTCCTTCCTTGTTTTTCTAATAAAAAACAAACACATATATTTTTATAGCTACGTACCTACCTATCTGCATCAGCATTCTCGTACACAAAAGGTAGCATACTATAAACTGTTCTTCACCTTATCTTTTTCACTTAACAATATATCATGAAGATCATTTCATAGCAGTATATAGAGATCTTCCTCATTTCTTCTTAGCTTCCTGGTATGTCATTGTGTGGCTTATTAACAGAGAGACATTTGGGTTGTTTCTAGTCTTTTACTATTACATTCTTACTATTAGTTTTGCAAATAATCCTTTGAATTACACCAAATTGCATATTTCTGCCAGATAATCTTTGATTAGATTTCTAGAAGTTGGATTGCTAGGACAGAGGATGAATGCATATATTTTGATAGCTATAAGGGAATGGGTTTTTGCCTGACCTCACCACCTCCTCTCCCTCTTAGTGCCCAGAACAATGCCTAGCACATAATATATGCTTAATTTATATTTGTTGAATGAATGAATGAATGAATGAAATGCACACCAGAATTTGGCTCTGTATGTGCACTTTACCCATTACCAAATGAATAGATTAACTCTGTATACTGTAGCTGTGTTATAAATCCAAATCTAAACTTAAATGGCTAGTTATCAAGATAAATCATGTTCTCTCGTGAATAAAACACATTCTGATTTTATATGAATAAAAGCCCTTCTCTTTATAATGTTGAAAAAGCCTTAACTTGAAAAGTGAGAAAATATAGGTGCAAATTTATTTTACTCTTGGTAGTTAATACTAGTTTTGCAAAATCAATGTGATAAAGATGACTCAGTTGCTACTTTCAAAAATTAAGAAAAAATTATTTCTCTCTTTTTCTTTGTGTGCCCTTCACCTGTTAACCAGGAAATATTTGCCTTAAAATTTATCACCAGCCCAATACAGAATTCCCAATTTAGGAAGGGGCTAAAGTAAGAAACTTTAACAATAAATCAGTTATTTAGGGCCTGAAGCACTCCCCTTCTCCCCCACCCCAGAAACAATGATATAATTATGGTTCTATTCCCTGCCAAGTACACATTAATCAATTTACCCCACTGTAGTACATTTGCAGTGACAAACACAAATGGCATAGAATCACAATACATCATCCATAGTGCCTGTGACTGATTGGCACAATCAGGAGATCATCTTAGACTGATTCTGTTCACAACCAAAACTTGAAAACAGGTTCCTGGCATTAGGGGAGGGACTTCTGATGTTATTTACCAAAAGAGGCAGGGGTACTAGGGGAAGGAAGATGGGTAAGTGAATCTCAGTCACTTAAAATGGAACTCAGGACTCCACTTTTCTCACTCCGAAGACAGCCCAAGCATTTTCCTTCCTATCATAGGACTGGAGAAAGTAGGAGTAAGAGGAGAAGACAGCAGACTGGGTGGGACAGTGGTAGGGAGGAGAAGGTGACCCCTGGGCAACCAAAAGTTCAGCAGTTAGATAAACTACCACCACCACCACAGCAAGAACAGCTATAACATCCACTTTGGGCAATGTGAATAGCGCCTATAGACAGGTGGGTTAGGGCTGCCTATAGCAATACTGGAGGGGAGGGGGAGCAGAATTTCATGAGTCACAGCAGCTGATGAAATTAAGTGAAATGACATGTGGGAAGGAAGAAAAGGTAAAAGGGAGGAACCACAGTTACATCTCTTCTCCTAAGGGAAAATGAAAATGCTCAAATATTAATTAGGGTTGTAGAGTGCGTAAAGGGCAGGCAATTAGGTGAGAAAACAGGTGTAAGTTCATGTGGGCAAGTGGTAGCCAGGCTTTCTTTAGTAACCAGGCTTCCTTTAGGTTTGGTGCCAAAAGAAAAAAGAGAGCCTTAGGTATGCCCCAGCAGTGATGAGAAAGGAAGATAAATAAACAAGGTGGAATGAGAATTCTCATGGGATTTGGGGAAGGACATCAAAATGGTCACTGGGAAATCGGAATAAAGCAGAAGGAAATCAAGGGCAGAGAAGAAAGAAGGGCTTCCCAAAGCAACCACCAAGAGTCCTAGACTGGAGCCTTCTTTCTTTCACTTGTTCATTCACACACTGGCTCAGTATTCTATTGAGTATCTACTCTGAGCTGTTCTAGATCCTAAAGATACTGAAGGGAACAAAACAGTCTCTGATCTCATGAGGCTTAAATTCTAGTTAATGTCAGTAAACAGGTGATTGCCTATTGTTGCCTTATCCTTCCCATAACTTTGTGATTTAGCTAAGAAATAGGAAAATTGAAATAGTGTGGCAGTATTTTCAAAGGTAGTAAAAAGAACTGTTTACCTCTTTCAGAATGTTTTTCTTGCTTTTCAAAATGGAAACCACTTTTCTACTTTATTATAAAAGTAACATATCTTGAATCAAATGCAGACACTTAACCAGAAATCTATGAAATAGAAAATGTAAATCTCTCATAACTTCATATCCACTGTTAGAAATCTGGAGTATATCAGTTTTCTCCCATTTAATAGCCATAGAGCCTGCCCTGACCCCAGCCCATCACCCCCAGACTTGACTGGCAGTGTGGTTCCCCAGCCTCACAATGGTGTCAGATGCAAGTGCCTGTGCTTAAGAAATTTGTTCTCACTGGAGCCATTCAAGCAAAGGTTGGATAAACACTTTTCCAGAACAGAAAGGGAACTCAAACTGCCAGCCAAAAATTCTTTATCTGGCAAAACTGTCCTTCAAAAGTCAGGAGGAATTTAAAATATTCACAGATAAAGAGAAACTGAGACTGTTAGTCAACAAGAGACCTGCCTTACAAGAATTACTAAAGGGAGTTCTGCAGGTTGAAAGGAAAAGACAGGAGAGAATGGCATGGAGTAGTGTGAAGAAATGAAGATCATCAGTAAGGGTAACTCAAAGGTTAAATGCAAAACCCAATAGTACTATATCCTCAATACACAACTCTACTCTTTAATTCCTGTAAGACTCAGAATACAATTGAACAAGAAAAAGGCATATTTCTTGATACTGGATGTGCAAAATATAAAGTGGTAAAGTGGGACAAAGCAATATAAAGAGGGGAAACAGAGGGATATGGGAGCAGATAATATGTATGCTATTAAAGCCAAGTTGATATCTTTCCAAATTAGTCAGTTTTAGATGTAGGTTGTGTAATATAAACCCCAGTGTAATCACAAAGAAAGTATTTTAAAAATATATAGAAAGGGAAATGAGAAAGGGATCAGTAAGATACATCACAAATATCAACTATACAGAAAAGGAAGTTGCAATAAAGGAAAAGAAAGACAAAGAAAGATATGACATATAAAAACCAAAGGACAAAATAGCTGAAATAAGTACTGCCTTTACAGTAATAACACTGAATGTTAAGGGATTAAATTCTCCCAATTAAAAGACACTGATTGCAAGAATAGATAAAAAAGCATGATCCAACTATATATTATTTACAAGAGATTCACCTAAGTACAGGCAAATAAGTATGTAAAAGGACAGTGCACTTGGAGGTGGATATTATGGTGGCCTCTTACTCATCATGTACTTTGGCAACACCTGTGAGGTCACATAGTGGGGGGGGGGAAGAAACCATTAAGCTATCATTTTTAATTTCCCCTTTAAAACTTAAATACTATTCAATTGTAGAAGAAATGTTTGCTTTATGTAGAAAATTCATAAAATACAGAAAAGCATGAAGAAAATAAAAATCAACTCTATGCTAAGCACCCAAATAACCATTATTATTTTGTATTTGTTTCTATCCAGTCTTTACACACACACACACACACACACACACACACACACAC
>JAQZBX010070723.1:0-15353 GCA_029593785.1 Cabassous unicinctus
TTCGGGTCACCTGATGCGCGTTGTCGTTAGCCCCGTGTCTGTGTGGTGTGCCGCCCCCCACGCACCCCGGCCCCTGTCCCCAGGGCCTTTTCTTCTGGTGTGCACCCTGGTTTTCCTGCAGCCACGTGCCTATGCCTGTTTCTTGCCGTTTCCATTTTTACTCCCCACCTGCCCACTCTAGCCTTCCCCTCAGGACCCCCTGCCTGTCACCTGAGGAGTTTCTTACATTTTTCTCCCGTGTTTGACCCTGACTCCCTGAGCCTCACGTTCTCTTCCTTTTTTGCTTACTCTCCACAACGGTTGCCTGGAAAAGAGCACGTAGGAGACGAATTCTTTGAGACCTGGCATGTCTGAATGTGTTTATCCCCCAGCTCCCCGACTGGTTGAGCTGGGTACAGAGTCATAGGTTGGAAATGGAGTTCCCTGGGGGTTTGGAGACGTGGCTGTGGTGCCCCCTGACCCAGGCGCTGTGTCGGGGACGTGGGGCCGCTGGCGGGCTGCCCTGTGCGGCCTGCTTCTCCCGTGGGCGCCTGGAGCTCCTCCACTGCACCGTCACTCAGCTTTCAGCCTGAAGTCTCAGCACACGTCCTTCAGTTTCAGGAACATTTCTGGAATTATTCTGGAATTATTTCTCTATACAGTGTTTTTCACTTTCTCATGTGTCTGAACTTTTTTTAATGAAATATTAGACCTTCCGGACCTTTCTTCTTATATTCTTTTCTATCTTCTGGCTGTCTTTTGGTTTATTTTTCTGTGCAATCTCTTCCGTTTTCTTCAGCTCCTCTACTGAACCTTTTTTCCTCTCATATTTTTAATGTCTGAGAGTTCCTCTTATTTGTTCCTTTGGCAGCATCCCACCCTCTGCTCTCAGAGGACAGCACTGCTCTCCCTGCTGCTTCCTGCGTGACGTGCTTCCCTGGAGGCCTTTCCTTTCTGTGTGCTCTGCCCGCTTGGTGCTCAGAGTGTTCCTCGGGGGGCTGGGGTTCCTGGCCTCTGTTCTCTGAAGCAGACAAGCAGCTCTGTGTGTGCATCCAGGGTTGGGGAGGGGGCTTTGCCACGCTCTGTGGGGCGGCTGGTTCATGCTTCCTGCTGGGGTGGGGGTGGGGGCCGCAGGGCTCCCGGAGGTCTCGCTCACACCTGTCCTCGGCTCTGCTGTGAGCCCCACCACAGCCTCTGCAGCCCCTCTGTGCCCACAGCCAGGTCTGGGTCCATGTGTCCTCCCTTGAAGACTTGTTGGGAACTGGATTGTCCTTCAAGAAGTCCCAGCACTGCTGCATTTGGCTGCTCTGTGCCAGCTTGTCGGCATGGCGGCCCTAAGGGCAGCAGCCCCCATGCTCAGCACGTGGGCTCCCCAGCTGTGTCCCTCCACAGGCAGCAAGTGGGGTGGTGTCTGTGGGCCTAGGCTGGGTGGGCATGTTCAGCGTGGTGGGGCAGGCACCATGGGCCGGCACATCCCTGCTTCAGAACCACCCCTGACCCGAGCTCCAGCGGGAGTCTTCCCGCCCTCCCCTGCACTCCCCAGACGCTGCTCCAGGAGCCGGCAGAGAAGCCTGAGTGCTGAGGTGCCCACTGACCGCTCGTCTCCCCTCTGCAGGGCCAATGCCCTGGAGGAGCAGCTGAAGGAGCAGGAGCTGAGGGCCAGCAGCAGGGCGCTGGAGGAGGCCCGGAGGCAGAAGGAGCTCCTGTGCAGGCTGGAGCGAGAGCGGAGCATCGAGGTGGAGAACCTACAGGCCAGGTAGGGCCAGGAAAAGGCAGCGGGCAGTCCCTTCACAACAGCCTGGCCCACCCCAGAGAAACGCCGTAGCCAGGAACAAAGTTAATTTTAGGAAAGTAGGAAACCTGTGCAGAGAGACTTTAAAACCCTCCTGAAGGCCACCGAAGACCTGAATCCAGGGGCTGAATCTGAATTGCTGCCAGTTTCTCTAAATCTCTCTCTAGTAGATGTTATCCCAACCAAAATATCGATCTCTTTTTAAGAAGAACGTGACAAAATTATTTTTGTGTTTATCTGGAGACATAAACCTTACATGAGAAGGAAAACTAAAAAAAAAAAAAAAAAAAAAAAGACTACACTGAATAAAAATTCCAGCAGGAAGCGCCATCCTGGGGAGCCGCAGCTCTGCCTCGGGGACCTGCTGCCATTCGTGCCAGGCCGTAAGCCATTTGCACAGGGGCCACGGCCCAGCACCAGGGGCCTGTGGCCCAGCAGAGGCGTCAGCGAGGTCGGGGGCCTACAGTGATGTTTGCAGGAAGCCCGGGAAGGCTCGTTAATTTAAACCCAGCCCTCTGCGTACCCCTCCTCCCCGAGCTCCTCTGTGCGGGCAGGGGGCTGGGCTTATTTTATAGAATGTTCTAAACTGAGTATCTGTTATTTTTATAATTCCAGGTATGATATTTAAAGCTATCCTTAAAGAGAGTTATAGGTCCTTTTGCTTGCATTCCTTTCCAGCTCCCAGAGCTGTGAAGATGTGTGTTATGACTGTCTGAGCAGAGCTCCTAGGTGGTTTCCAAGTGCAGCTGGGGAGTGGTAGGAAGGGGCTGCAGGCGCTGCCCCGGGGCACACAGTCACCAGCAGTACCGTGGTAGAACGCGGCACTTCCTGTCCAGCAGCTGCTGCCTCCGAGCCCTTCCTTGGGCTGGGGCTCCCTGGGGTCCGCCGAAGAGGGGGCTGGGATGTGAGGTGGTCACTGTACCTTCCACGCCCAGGCTGCAGGCTCCACAGGGAGAAGCAGCATGGGGCTGTGGGCACAGCTGGCAGCTGCAGCCCCAGAGCGGGCAGTGGCCTGGAAGGGCCTGAGGCTCACGGGGTCTCAGGAGACCCTCCCGGAGTAGGGCGGAATCAGGCATTGCTGCTGCTCGTGAGAGGCTTGCCGCCGGCCCCCACCCCTGGCGCTGGCCGCACCTGGACCGCGTGGCGCCTGTGTTCCGAGGCCGAGCCGAGCATCCCTGGCGCCTGGCACACCCTGCACTCAGGCCCTCTGAGCGCCCTGCGGCCCTGGGTCATCCCAGCAGGGGTGCACAGGACACTGCTCCCCCAAAGTCTCTCCCCTTCATGCCCACCAGCCCCTCAGGTGGCCGATGTCGGCCACGTGGCTGGTGTGTGCCGAGGTGAGACACGGCGTGGGTGGCCACGCCGCCCAGAACGGGATTTATGGGTGGGTCCTCTGCAGGGAGACAAGAGCTCATGCCAGCTGAGCGTGGGGAGGAGGGGAGACCGAGAGGGCTGGAGCCTGGGGCTGTGGCACCACGAGGGAGGGAAGGACGACGTGCCTCCAGGTGTACCAGTTGTTGATGTCGAGGCAGGTGCAGCACAGCGTGGGCTGTGCAGGAGCCTGAGCGGTTCTGAGGGGGCAGGTGCAGCTTCAGCGGCTGAGCACCTGCTTCACATGGACGAGGTCCCTCCGAAAGAAACAGTAGGTTCTAAGAAAGAGCAGTCTGGGAGTGGGGTCCCTAGTGAGCCCCTGGGGTGTCTGGCAGCAGGCAGGTGCAGGGTCGCAGAGCGCTGTGGAGGAGCAGCAGAGGACATGGCGGCACCGCTGGAGACTGCTGGATCCTCCGGGGCGCACGAGGGCATGAGGTGCCACCACGGGGGCTCCGCCCGGCACACTCCATCCTTCCCTAGGCTCGAGGGTGCAGGAGGAGAGAGGAGTCAGGACGGAGCCGTGGCTTGTGCTCGGCAGGAAGCACTGCTGGTACAGGGAGCTGGGCGTGGCTGTGCACAGATGAGGCCACAGAGAGAAGGAGAAACGGAGCTTCGGGCAGAATGAATCGTCTGTGGAGCAGGACGAGGCCAGGCCAGGCTCCAGGGAGGGAAGCTGTTACCTTAAGAGAAGTCATTTCCTTCTCTGCTTCTGTCTACTTTTGAAATTCAATGGAATTAAAACATCATATGCTTTATGATTATGAAGAAGTAAAGCTGGTGTGATTCTAAAAGGGACAAGGAGCTGTGAGTAGAGACATTAGGACTTGGTGGAGTGGACAGGCTGAGCGTGTCCCGCTGATGTTCAAAGGCAGCGCAGCCCCCACAGCGCTGCTGAAGACACAGCAGGCTGGAGACAGAAACCCAAGGACCAAAGGCTTGCAGGTAGTTAGGGCAAAGGTGAGGCTAAAACGAGGTGAGTTTTAGCCCCTGGACTGCACCCCCCGCATAGGTGAGGCTGCAGATCTACCTGGGCCCACCTTGCCAATAGCACACCCTAGGTCCAAGAGAAGCCCTGGGTGCCCGGCACAGTGCCGGGGGGCTGCGTGCTGTCAGCAGGGCACCCTTCACCTTCTCACTGTGAGGCAAGTGCTGGGCCCTCCTGGCAGACGGCCCTGCTGGCAGGCACCCTGTGCAGCCCCTGTCCAGTCTCCTAGGTACACACTCTGGGGCTAAATCAGAAGGGACAGGGGCAAAGCTGGATCGTGGAAAGGAGCCAGGGCTCCTTGGAGAGGTGGGCAGGGAACATGCAAGGTGAGCCTCGAGCATCCCTTAGTGCTAAGGAGTAAGGAGGTGCCCCCAAGCTGAAAGGACAGGGCCCGTCACGTTCATAGGAGCCAAGCTGAGGGAGTCCAGCGGCCAGAGCAGAGAAGACGGAATTCCGTATTCTAGCCCAGCATCAACGCTCAGTGTACCCGAGGAGTCCCTGTAAATATAAGCAAAGGATAATAAATGGGGAGAAGACACAGGCCTTCCTTATAGAAGAATTCCAAATAATATGTGCTTCAGGAGCTGGAGCCGAGCCACCCCACCCCCTCAAGAGGGCTGGGCTTAGCGATGCGCTTCCAGTGGCGTCTGGGTGACGGAGGCCACCTCACCAGGGGCACCGTGAGTGGCCTGAAGCCGTCATCTCCGAAGGTGCAGGACTTAAACATGCCTCCGAGCCCTGTGGTCCCCGTGTGGCTACAAGGCATCGTCAGACAAGGCCACCAGGTATCTCCCAGCTCTCCTTACCAAGGTCATGAAAACCAGGATGGTCTGAGGAACGGCCTGAGGAGGCAGGACGACTGGAAGTGCTGAGTCCTGGATGGGGCTGGGGCCGGGGCTGGACCAGAGGGCCGAGGGCCGAGTCAGTCGTGTGCACCAGCGCAGGCGTCTTTGCTTTGGAGGCCCGAAGCCGGGAGGCGCCCCCAGGCTCTGCACCATCCTGGCAGCTTTGCTGCTATAATGCTGATAATCCAGTGTTACTCAAAACCAGGCGCCCTGGATTGTGGGAGAGCCTCGGCCTAGGGCACTGGGGTGGGGTCCCAGGGCCTCCTGGAGAAAGTGGCTCCCGTGGTCCACGGAGCAGCCCCTCTGGGCAGGTCCCAGCCTTGTTCCTGTGCCGCAGGCTGCAGCAGCTGGACGAAGAGAACAGCGAGCTGAGGTCCTGCACGCCCTGCCTAAAGGCCAGCATCGAGCGCCTGGAGGAGGTGAGGCTGCTGTGGGGCCTGCCCAGTGCTGGCCTCGTCCCTCGTGGGCCGGGTGTGGGGGTGGGCGCACGCCGGGCAGGGCGCTGCGGGGCAGGTCCACCCAGGAGTCTGAATCCAGGGAACGGTGCTTTCTGGGGTCGCTCTCTGGTGGCAGGCCTAGCACCCGCCCTCCAGGTGTCCCCTGGGAAGCCCTGGCACCCGCAGGCCTCCTGCACCCCACCCTGCACCCCCTTGTTCCTCTCGGCACCAGGAACAGCCCTTGTGGCTGTGGAAAGGCCCGAGAGTGGCCCTGGGGCAGGGCGGCAGTGGTGGGCTGGGGCGGAGCGCAGCTCGAGACCAGGCAGGAGAGTGTGGCCGCGTCTGCCCTAGTGAGCGCTGCAGAGTGCAAAGCGGCTCCTTCTGCAGGAAAAGCAGAGATTGCTGGACGAGATCGAAGACTTGTCGCTGCGGCTGAGCCATGAGCAGGAGAGCAGGAGGCAGGCGGGCGACCGGCTGAGCCACGAGAGGCACCGGTTCCAGAGGGACAGAGAGGCGACCCAGGAGGTGCGCAGCCCTGGGAGGGTGCAGGGGCCGGAGGGGCACTGGGGCTCCCTCCTGGGGACAGACAGACACTGAGGCGTAGGAGGAGCACATGGGGAGGGACAGGGTGGCGGGGAGGGGGGCAGAAGGAGCGGCAGAAGCCACGGCCGGGTGGGGCGAGGGGCTGTCTGGCCCTGCCTCTGCCCATGTGGTCACACGCGGTTCTGGCAACTAATAGTGTCTCCCCACGTCCCAGAGTCACCCCGGGCGGACCCTGCTCTAGAGCCACGATGGGCTTCTGCTTTTGGCAGCTGTGTTCTTTTTTTTTCCTTATATATTTTTGTAACGTTCTATTTTGAGCTACTTTGAAACTTAGGGTGAAATGGCAAGAACACAGGTGACCCCCCTGTGCCCTTCGCCCGTGTTCCGTGTGTGTCCAGGTCACCCCAGGGGCTTTTTCGTCTCTCTGCAAACACTCAGATGTGCCACACACTGTGCTGCCACATGATGGACACTGAATCAGGCTGTCTGGGTGGAGGGTGGGAGTGTGGACCCAGAGGCCCTGGGACGCTGTGTGGTGACCCAGAGACTGCCGCCTTCCCCTGCTGGGTGCCTGGACCCCCGTGCACTCAGCCCTCCTGCCCCGGCGCGTCCAGGCCCCAGCCTCCCCTGTGGTTGCAGCTGATCGAGGATCTGCGCAAGCAGCTGGAGCAGCTGCAGCTGTTCAAGCTGGAGGCTGAGCAGAAGAGGGGCCGCAGCAGCAGCGCAGGCCTGCAGGAGTACAATAGCCGGACCAGGGAGAGCGAGCTGGAGCAGGAGGTCCGCAGGCTGAAGCAGGTACCGGCCGGCTCGCGCCTCCTGGGAGCTGGGGGGGGAGCACGCGGAGGGCTGGAGCCCGCGGCGGTGGCAGCGACACCTCCGTGCCCCCCGCAGGACAACCGCAGCCTGAAGGAACAGAACGATGAGCTCAACGGACAGATCATCAACCTGAGCATCCAGGGCGCCAGGAGCCTCTTCTCCACATCCTTCTCGGAGTCGCTGGCGGCAGAGATCAGCTCGGTCTCCCGCGACGAGGTAACTCCCGGCCCCGGCCCGGCGCCGCGCGGGGCTTGCCTGGCACTCACGCCCTGCTCTTCCCACAGCTGATGGAAGCCATCCAAAAGCAGGAGGAGATCAACTTCCGCTTGCAGGACTATATCGACAGGATCGTCGTGGCCATCATGGAGACCAACCCTTCCATCCTGGAGGTGAAGTAGGGCAGCCCGGCCGGGGCACGCCGCCGACCAGCAGCAGAGCACGCAGGACTCACCGGCCACCGGGGCGGGCGGACAGAGCTGGGCGGAGACAGCAGGGAGCAGGTGGAGGAGGACGGGGAGACGGGAAGCGCCCGACCTGGAGCCTGCGGGGGGTGGGCTGGGGGTTTCTTGGCTGGGGGGCTCCTGCACGTCACCGTGTCGCCCAGCCCTCAGGAGGAAAGGACAGGGAGCCTTCATCCAAGCGCTGCTCCAGGGTGGGCTTCAAGGCCCTGGATCCCCGCGCTGGACGTGGTGGTGAGGGGCCGAAGGACGCTGGGGAGGGAAGGACAGGCCGTGTGCCAGCCCAGCCCGGGGCGACCAGCAGCGTCTGTGGTGTCGCCGGCCCTGGCCTGCCCTCGCCACTTTCCCGGGGCTTCATCTTCTCCCTGGAGCTACCCTCGCCCCAAGCAGCTCAGGCCGCCCCGCCCAGCCAGGAGAGGCTGCACGGAAACCCTCAGGCCCACCCGCCTGCAGGGCCCAGGGGCCTCCAGGCCACATGACTGCCCTGTAGCTGGGCCCTCACTGCAATAACCCTCAGGGGCTCTGACCCAGGCCAGGGGAGGCTGGGGCAGGAGCCCGCGTGGACCCCCACGGGCGGCAGGCAGGACGGGTGGGTGCTGTTCTCGGGGGGCGTGCCCTTCCCTGGCCCCAAGAGCCCACGCCCACCCCAGCTGTTCTTCCCCAAGGGGCCCCTTGCAGGAGGGCGGAAGGAGGCCTGTCTCGAGCGAGCGCGCAACACGAGAGCCGAGAGCGTGAGAGCAAGGCCTTTGTGGCGCGGGCGAGTGCTGTAAGGGGGCACAGGGTCGCCCTCCAGAGGCTCCCGGGCGCCCCGTGGGCCGAGACTCTGGCCCGCAGATGGCTGCCCTGCCCCGTGTGCGCTTCCCCGCGTCCATCCGCCCTCCGTGTGGCCCTCCTTCCACGCTGGGATCTAAGATGTCGCCTCGTACTGTATATTTTGGGAAAAGCCGTGGGTGTAAATCAGTGTAAACTTGGAGGAGAGATTTTTCTATCATGTAGAGTAGGTATTTTTTATAGATTGGAGGTTGATCAATTTTTTTAATACTTTAAAGAGAAAGCTATCTGTGTACACATGAAATATATATATGTATGATATATAAATACCGGAGCCCTGCCTTCCTCACTGGCCCGCAGCCCCAGGACAGCGTTTTTGCTGGTCACTAAGCGGCACTGAACTTGGCCATCCGAAGCGCCCGAGCCCTGACCTGCATGCCCACCACGCTTCAACCCCCAGAGCGGCCTCTTCCAGGTCCCACCGCGACGGCCCGACCCATTAAAGCTGTTACTGCACATGCAGAGGCCGGCGCCTTCCTGGGGCCTCGGGGCGGGGCCTGCTGCCCGAGGGCTGCCCGGGGCGGGGGGCATAGCCCGGCCCCTCCAGGGTGGGTCTGGATCCCCGAATCCTGCAGCTCTGCTGAGGCAGCGCCCGTGGGTCAGCACACTCCTGGGCGTGGGCCCACGAGAGGCCCCCGCTCAGCCCGGAGGAGGCACAGCTCCTGAGCGAGTGCTGGAGGGCTGCCCTGGCCTGGGCTGCCCAGAGCGTGCGGGGGTGGGGGGGGTCAGAGCGAGGGCTGGGTGGCCGGGGCAGGGAACCCAATCGGGCTTGAAGAGGGGATTGTGAGCTAAGCCTCAAGTCCCCAAAATGTGGGCCCCCAGAACTCCACAGCACAGACAGCTGCCAGTTGCCAGCCAGACTCACAGCTGCAAACCCGACCTGCGAAGGTCACCAGAGCTGCCCCCAGGAGCCTGGGGCGCTGGCAGGGCCGAGGAGGGGCCCTGCTGCTGCGGCCCTTCATCACCCCCATCACGTGCGCGCTTGCCAGGGCCGGACCTCTTCTCGCCAGCTGCCTTCTCTCCCCCTCCAGTGCCTTGGGCAGGATTTCACCCCTGCACCCCAAGGTTCTGGGCCGAACCGGGGTTGTGTGGCTGGGGGCAAGGCCCTGCAGCCCCAGCCCGTCTGCACTGAGGGGCAGGCCCCCGAGCCCTGGCGAGAGTTGAGGCGTCACCTGCCCCACCCCGCCAGCACCCCTCCAGGAATGGCAGCACCTGCAGGCGCCTCTCCAGGGAGGAGCTGGAGGTGGGAGGGGCAGAGGGGGCTCCCTCAGATCTGAGCATGAAAATCCCCCGCAGCCCCGTGGCCTGTGGGCCCAGCACCACGTACCGCTCACTGCACAGGGCCAGGTGCTGCAGCCGGGAATGAGGAGGGGGCAGCCACCTGGAGCCACAGGCTTCCCTTTCCACTTTCTCAGCGTCTGTTCAGCCACAGGTCTGGGGTCTTCTTGCCCATCAGGAGATGATGAGATCTGCCCAAAGGGAGCCAGTCCCCACTTTGGGGCGAGGCGTCCCCCTACTCTGAGCCAGGGCTGGCGCTCCACAGGGGCACCCTGCACCCCGGCCCTGCGGCTGCCTGGCCACCTGTCCTGCCCTCCCAGGGGCCCTCCTGCTGTGGAGAGGTCCACTTCTGTCCCCCAACTCCCGGCCCGATTCTGCCCGAGGGGAGAGTGCGGAGGAGGGGCCCCCCAAGGCTGGCCCCCGTGCCTGGGCCTGTCCTGGACCCTTTGCCGCCAAGCCTTCCCATCCTTCGTGTTTCCCTAAAGAACCGCCTGCCCAGGAGGGTGCCACCTGGTGCTCTGGACCCCCACGGCTGCCTGGCTAGACCCCAGCCTTGCCCACCATCCCCTCCAGAAGCCTCCAGCGGCCCTCCCAGCCTCTTGCCCCCTGGTCACCTCCTCTGCCTACTGGGAGGTGGAGGCCCAGAGAAGGCACAGGAATTTCAGCAAAGAACCTCCATGGTGCACTTACAGAACACAATTTTATTATTTACGACTTACATGGTGATTGTAAGGGCACACACCACATTACAAAGGAAACAAGCAGGGCCAAATGGCGAAACAGAGGCGCCGTCCACAGAGTCCGTTTAGAATAAAAAGGTTTGGGAAGTGGATGTGGCTCAAGCGATTAGGTTCCCGCCTACCACATGGAAGGTCCTGGGTTCAGTTCCCGGTGCTTCCTGGAGAAGACGGACAGATGTGGCGAGCTGACGCAACAAGGTGATGCAACAGAGAGACAACAAACCAGGGAGCTGAGGTGGCTCAAGCGATTGAGCGACCCTCTCTCACACGGGAGGTCCCAGGTTCTATTCCCAGTGCCTCCTCAAGAAGGTGGGCAAGGAGCAGAGAGCAAGTGCAAACAAGGGGGCAGGGGGGAATAAATAAATCTCAAAACAGTTCTGTTAGACCAAGAGCAGTGACGCTGTCCTAGACGTGTATCTGCATCCTGCGTCGAATGATAGCAGTCTGCAGATAGCATTCCACGGAAGCCTGTGAGTCCTGCCTGGCAGCTTGGAGTCCAGGTGACAGGAACGTGGGGTCCAACACCCCATTCCACAGACACCGTGGACTCAGAGCATGCGGAATCCGCACACACAATTCCTGCCTCAGTTCATCTTCAGCCCGACCCAGGAGGCCTGTGGGTGTTCCAGGGATTGACTTTCATTCCACAAAAGATGAACTTTGGTGAATGCCATATATATTTTTTGGAGGTACTAGGGCTGGGGATTGAACCCAGGTACCTGGTAATGTGGGAAGCCAGCACTCAACTGCTGAGCCACACCGGCTCCAAAGATGAAATTTGGGACACACCTGAGAACCACACCTCAGCACAGGTGTGACCCCTCCTCGACCTCCCACCCACTTCAGGCCCCCCACTGCGCTCATTCTGCTGGAATCCTTCCTCTAGGGGCACGGTTTTGGGTCTGTCTGGGTTATGGCCACTCCCAACGCCTGGATGGCACGAGCAGTGCCTGCTTGAGGGCGCCTGGCCCTGGCCCCTCCTTGCTCTCTGCCCTGGCCGTCCAGCCGTCCAGCCATCCGCCTAGCCCTGAGCACACCAGCTTGTGCTTGGCAGTGTTGTCTGTCTCTCCAGCCAGTGCTGCCTGTGACACAGAGCAGGGTCTGGTCAGTGGTTTAGGACACCCCAAAATTACTTCTCTGTTGCCTTTTTTTGTTACTTAAAACTTAAGTCTGTACACCTGGTGTTCTGGCAACTCAATAATTTTAGGGGTCAAAAGTGAACACAAGCTGCAGGATAGACCTCAGTCCCTCCTCTCGCTGCCCCCATCCCTGCCGCTCTGTACCTTGGCAATCCTGGTGACTCTCCCCCACCCCCCCCAGGCCTCTTCTGGGGAGGCTGGGGCGCTCTGGCCCTCTCCTTGCCCCTTGCAGACCTTGGCTCAGCAGGCTGCCAGCAGGCTCACTTCCAACCATTTCTCTTGTTGGGAGGTTACAGGGGCGACTCCCGTGAACCCCCCCTAGGGCCGGCGGTTCAGGGCCCTCTGGCCAGGGATTCGTCTGGGCCGATTTGGGGCCATGCCAGCCCCAACCCTCACACCTGCCCCTGGGAGCGCCTAGGCTGGTCCGGGGAGGGAAGGGCACCCAGGTTTCAGGGCGTGCACTGAGCATCAGCCCCCAACCGTCCTCAGAGGTGTGGGCCCACTGCCACCTCTGCACAGACGAGGAAGCTGAGGAGCGGAAGGCCACAGAGACCCACCCAGCCCTCACTCTACAGCCTTCGATGGCCTCGGGGGAACACGCTTCCTGCCCTGTGACCCCGGGGTGCCGGGGAGGGTCCCTTCCCAGGGCCTCGGGGCCTGGGCTTCAGCCTGGCTGAGGGGAGGGTCGAAGGTACTCGGAGCCGCAGAGGGGAGGTGCTGCCAGAAGGCCCCCAGGACCGAGCTACCCTGGCCCCAGTGCTCAGGAAGCCGCTTGTCTTCACTGCGCTGAAAGCCCACTCATCTGGCTGGGGGCGCGGGCCCCCGCCGCCGCGTCTGCAGGTAAACCGGGGCGGACCTGCGCTCGCCGGCTTTCCTGGGGCCAGGCCCCGCCTGCAGCTCTGCACCGCCCCGCGGGCCACAGCCACCCACCCTCCCCGAGCCCCAGGCCCCGCGGGGTCCGCACTCAGCCCCTTCCGCACTTGCACCCCAGAGCTGAGACACGGAAGCCCCCTCCTGGGCCACCAGGCGGTGGGCGAGGCAGGGGGGCCCGAGGGCCTGGAGGCGCGGAGCCCTGGCCCGGGAGGGGCGCGGCCTGAGGCGGCCCCGGGCAGGCGTCTCCCTCACACAAAAGCCACATGCACGTGCGAGACGCGTCGAGGGCCCAGGCCGGTCCCACTAACACTGTGAGCCTGAAGCCACCGAAGGAGAAGCTGAGGCAGCGGCGGGGGCGCCGCGGAAGCCCCGCCCCGCGCGCGCGCAGGGCGTCCTGGGAGCTGAAGTCCTGGCCCGGCGCCGCGCAGGCGCCGCCCGGGGACTCCAGCTCCCGGCCTGCCCCGCGCCCCCGCCGGCCGCCGCGAGGGCTCGTGGGCGGGAGGCCGGCGCGTCCCCAGCGCCGCGTGCGCCCCGGGCGGGCCGAAGCCGCGGGCCCGGCGGACGTCGGAGGCGCGGGCGGGGCGGGAGCGGGCCGGGGCGGCGGCCGCCTCCGGCGGAGGTTGCGGGGCGAGCGGGCACGGGCCGCGCGGCCCGGGGACTGCGGAGGTGAGTGCGGCGGGGCCGGGGCCGGGGGCGCGGGCCTCTCCTGCGGGGCCGCCCGGGCGCCGCTTCGGGGCCGGGCCGTCGGGGCGGGGGCCGCGGGCCGCGGGCGGGGCAGCCTCGGCCCGCCTGCCCTTGGGTGCCCTTATGCCTCGGCCGAGCGGCGGGCGTCCGCGACCCGGCGGCCCGGGCCGGGCCCACAGCCCGCGCCTTCCCGCTTCCGGCTGCCTGGCCCTGGCTGTGCGCGGGGGGCCCGGGCCGGCTCTCGTGTCCCTTGGCGGGGTGCGGGCAGGGGGACCCCGGGAGTGCGGGCTCGACGCGCACGGCTGAGGCCAGGCCTGGGCAGCTGGGGCAGCGGGTCGCTTGGGACTCCTCCGGGCAGAGGTTTGAGTCGGCCTCTTCCCGGGTCCGGAGGAAGGTGTGATTCATCTGGGCGTGAGGAGTGCCCCCGTGGCCGCTTCCTGCGCTAACTCCATCCTTTCGGTTCCGAGAGACTTTGGAGATCGTGTTTCCCTGGCCTCGGTCAGCAGGAAGAGGGCCCCGCATGGACGGGGCGCCAGGGGAGCCGCTGCCCCGCGGACTGGCTGGTGCCAGGGGCCTTGCCGGCAGCCGCTCAGCCTGAAGTCCCGCGGAGCGCCCTTCCTTCTAGGCCGTCCTGCTCTCTGGGAGGGCATCCGTCTTGAACTGCTCCCTTGCGTCCTGCCTCCTTGGCAGACTGGGACCCAGGGGGACCAGGTTTAAACGCTAGGCCCCGGGGAGTGAGACAGGGACCTTCACGGCATCACCAGAGCTGCCAGTTTCCGATGGCAATTGCAAGCGGGGCCCTGCGCCCTGCTCCCCAGCGCCTTGCCTGGGTTCACCCTTCCCTGGCCCTGGGGCAGTGCTCTCGTGACCCCATTGCAGGATGCGAGCTAAAGGCTGAGAGTCAGCAGCTGGCCGGGGGCGGGGGACCTACACATGCAGGGCTCCAGCTTTTCCTTTCTGTACTTTCCTTCTCTACTGCCTGCCATGTGGTACATGCATAGCAGTTGGCAAAAAGCATCCTGCTGCCCAAAAATCCCCGGCCTGAACTGGTCAGTGAGGTCTTGTCCAGCCCCCGGCCCTTGGTGAGCCCCCTGCTCGCTGCACCAGCCTCTCCTGTCGTGCAGGGACTGCCAAGGGAGCAATTACGTGGAAACTCCTTGGCCTTTGAAACCAGCCATGGGAGCCCAGGACTCGGTGGTGACTGGTTGTGTCCACGTCCATCCTAGGCAGCTGCGTGAGCTGCTGCAGGTCAGCATGGAGGCCACGGGCCAGACCAGGAGGGCCGTGCTCCCTCTTGGATGCCGCGAGGCCAGCTCTGGTCTGCCGGGCTCTGGCCTGGGCCACACCTGCTGCCCCTCTCCCTGTGAGCCTGCCCTACCCACTTCCGGCCCCCCGGAGCGTCCTGTGCATGACGGAGCCACGGTGCTCTCCCTGGAAGGGCCTCTGCACCCGTCTGCAGGGCTCGAGGACCAGCACACGGACCGGTGAATAGCGTGTTGCCCGCGCTCTGTCCCGTTAATGCCCCCTCACGGTCGCAGCTGTGCCAGGCCCCGCTGTCTCCGCTTCCTGCAGTTGAAGTCACTTGGCCTCCTGCCCGCGCCCTCCCCTGCAGTCCCACAAGGCCTGCCCTCTGGACCCAAGCGGGTGTGGCCTTCTGCCCTCACCTGATGGCGAGCCCCACTGAAAGGCTGCGTCCCAGAGCTTGCTGGAGCCCCCACCCCAAGAGGCAGCTGACTTGCCGGCCATGGCACCTGCCGTGCGCCCTGCAGCCATGGAACAGCAGCTCCAGGGAGCAAGAGTGGCCGTCCGGCATCTTGTCTTCCCTTTAAAACCCAACAGAATTGAAACTGCCGACAAAACTAGAATCTTGGGAGCGTCCCTGTTCTTGACGATACCTAACGCGTATTTTCTAAGTAACTTATCTTTAGTTGTGGTGGTAAAGTGTAGGTAATATAAAAATCATTTTAAGTGGACGTTTTTCTAATTTTGAGCATATTGGTGATACTGTAAGATTTTCAACACTGTTTCTAGAATATCTTCATCATCCCAAATTAAAATTCATGATTATTTAGCAATAACCCTCCCCCCCGCCCGCCCGCCCCTGCCCCTGTAACCACGATTCTTCTGGCTTTCTGAACTGGCTGGTTCTAAGTGTTCTGTGTCATGAGAGCAGACACTGCCTGTCTTTCGGAGTCTAGCTTATTTCGCTCACCCTGACGTCTTCAAGGCTCGTCCGTGTGTGGCGTGTGCCAGCACTTCGGTTCTCTGACCACTGAGCCGTATTCCGTTGTGGCTAGAGCACGTCTTGTTCATCCATCTCTGTTGTGGACACGTGGGTCACTCCTCTGTTTTGGTAATTGTGACCAACGCAGCTGTGAGCACTGTTCTGCCCGGGCCCCCGCACTCACTTTTTTGGGTACGTACCTGGTAGGTTGCCAAGTCATGTGGGAACTCTCACATAGCTTCCTGAGGACTCACCACGGCGGCTGCACCATTTTATGTTCCCTCCAGCAGTGCACGAGGCTTCCAGATCCCCCATCCTCGCCAGCACTTCTGTTCAGCTCTTTCAGCGTTAGCTGTCC
>JAQZBX010070724.1:0-15371 GCA_029593785.1 Cabassous unicinctus
AGGTGTTGCAACTCTGTTGAGATTCAGGGCCCAACTGGCACATGGAAAGCCCAAAGATTGAAGTCTCTTGGACATATAACTATCAAATCTAGTACTAACTATAGGTTCAAATAGAAGGGGCAAAAGAGCCATGTGTAGGGAAACCACAACTGAGTCCAACTTTGTCACACTGGGAAGCATAAATTTCAAAGTAAGGCCCACTGGTGGGGCACCAAACTCCTGAGCTGTCTGCCTTACCTATAGTGTCTGGATGTCTCTAGAGCCCTCAGAAGCCCTGCTATTTGAGGCAATATTTACTTTGGCAGTCAATGAGATCCTGCTGAGGCATGCATAAACGTAATCTCTGGAATGGCCTCCTGAGTCACTTATAAAATTTAAAATTAATGTGCCAATTTCTAGGTAAGAAATGTTTCTGGGAGTTTTATTTTCTTGTGTTGAATCCATAGATAAATTTGGGGAGAATCAGCATCTTAATAATATAGAGTCTTTCTGTCTACCAACATGTCATATCTATCTATTTATTCAGATATTTATTTTCTGTCATCAAAGTTTGGTTGTTTTCATTGTAGTTTTTGAGAATCTTTCATTACCTTTTTAGTGATGTGATTTTAATTAGTTGTTTTAAAGTAGGTATTGCGCATCTGTGTGTCAGTCACTGTTTCAGGAAATGTTCTTAAGTTTTGGACACAAGATCAACCAATATCCTGCTTTCACTCTAGAAGGGAAGACAGAAAACAAACAAATAAACAAATAAGTAATATAGCTCTATATGGTAATAAAGCCTATGAAGGAAACAATGCTCCATAAGGGATTAGAGGGTATGAATGGGTGAATTTTTGATGGGGTAATTAGAGAAGACCTCTCTGAAAAAGCTACACTTGAACAGAGACTTACAATGATGTTATAGAAAAAATCATAGTGAAAATCAGAGGGAAGAGCTTTCTAGGCAGAAGTTTCAGGGGCAGAAATCAGCTTGGTGTATTCAAACAACAGCAAGAACAGTTGCTGATAGTTTGCAATGTGATTTTGAGGTATTCTTGTATGATTACTCCTATTTTCTCAAGGAAATAAGAATTAAAATAATCATTTGAGACTGTGTGGGATAGATATTGAAAGTTTGGAGAAGGAGAAAAAGGTGTAAAATAGTTATTTTAAGAAGTCAGAGAGCGGCCATACAAAAGAAGCTCAACGGTGTTGCCTGGGCACTTGAGAGTTCTCTTGGAGATGTGGGTCATGAATTTAAAAGTGTTTTAGTCATGATTGTGTCTTTTAATACAGCAAACTTCATCTGTTAGAAAATAAATGTAGAGCTGGTGTGGAGCTTGGCTTTTTTTCTTCCCCTGGCAAGAATGCCAGAGAAATAAGGAGAAAGAGAGTTGAGGACACAGCAGTGGAGTGATTACAGTAACGTTTTAAAGAATCCAAGCTGAGAGAAGTGAGTGTATAAGGGGAATGATTGAATTTTTAAAAACCATAGCAATAGACTGGAGGTCCAAATATCTTTGAAATTGGTATACTAAAATATATGATCTGGAAAGATAAAAATTGGTTGTCAGAGCGAAGCTGTTTGAAGATTTGGGGGGTGGTGCAGTACTAAGCAATTGATAATGGCAAGTTTTAAGCATAGCCTTGGAATTGGAGAGAGGAGAAAAACAATTGTGGGAAGTAAGGAAGTCAAGGAGTGAGAGGCCAGGTTGTCAGATGTATGTCATTGTGAATGCTGAACTCACTAAGAAGGGTAACACAAATAGTGATGGTAGTGATAGCAAATGAGAGAAAGGGATCCAAAGGTTCATGATGACTATAATAAAGAATGGTAGTCAAGGGTATAGTCTGGTGGAATGTGCTTCAAAGTTTTGGAGTTTTTAAGGAAAGAGGGAAGGAAAGGGGAAATTTTCTGTAAGCAACAATGAGAAGCAGGAAGGACACCTATTCTATCTCCAGGCTTTGTGGTATCTCATGGGTTATAAGAGAAAAAAAGAAACCACTTATTAGGGCTACAGAGGAAGCAGTATAGTCAGAGAATAGGTAAATTTCCTTAAATAAAGAAGTTGAAATTAATATCTAGAGATAAGTTAGAAGATAAAGAGGATTTACTGATGCCAGAATGAGTTTCTGAGAATACAGTGGAAAATTTGGGAGGTCAAAGAAGATTTTGGATTAGGGAATGGACAGAACTGTATGAAGGGGTAAGTGTGGGTGATGATAGATAATCTGAAAAGTTTGGACTTCTAGTGGTGCCTGAAGTAGACAAAGATATGAGGTATGATGGGTTTCTTTTAAGTAATTGCTTAGAGTAAAGTGTGTAATAAGTTCTAATTATGACTTCCTTCTCAGAACTAGTATCTTGGGTCAATTATGATGGTGAGATAGGTGGTGTTAAAGTTGGGGGAGGTATAGTTTGACCAGGAGCACTTGGAGCTCTGTAGGCCTCTTACATTTTTGAAATGTAATGTTAAGTGCATGTTAAGTGGGACGAAATCTCATGGATCTCAAACGTTTAACAGTGGACATGAAAAAGGAAATCGTTTCCATCTATAGAATTTAAGAAGTGATCTGTTACTTCTAAAAGGAAGAGAGGTTTGGGCATTTATGTACTTGAAACAATTTGAGACACATTATTGATCAATTGTTAAGATGTGTTTGTCCTCTTTTTAAATTATTCCAAGGAATTAAACACCACTGCAAATGGCTTAAAAGAATATGTGTACTCATCGGAGTAGATTGTCTTCACACAGACCAAGCCTATTGTTTGCAAAATAATTTTCACATCTATAGGAAATGATGGTCTCCCCCAAAGATTTTATTTAAAAAGCATATTTTATTTAATGTGCTCATGTTTTATTCAGAAGTTTAGAGTCCATTTCATTAAATGTTTAAAAGCATCTTTAATCTAAGAAACATCTTTCTGATAGAGGGAGGAAATGTTCATGTTGAAGAGAGAAAAAAATCTGTGGTCTGGGACAGAAAACTGAAATTTGGGTAAATTAAAGAAAAAAATTTCTGTATGATCATATCCTAAAAATCAGTCTTCTCCCTATTTTCTTACCTTTTACTTCCTCCCTTAATGGGAGTGCCCATCTGTTCTTATGGTTTAGACCATATCCTTTCACAGCTGCCCTGCAAATTTAATTCTCTGCTTTAAACCCCTTTCTTTCTGCTCAGCAGCTCCTCTTTACCTGAATCTCAGATGTATCAATTTATATGTGTTTTTTTTTTCTTTTCAAGTTAAACATGGAAAAGACCAGAATAGAAGAGCTCATTAATCTATGTAAGAAAAACATGTCAGGGTGAGAGAATGAAGTTATAAGGGCAAGCACAGTGTTGATTTTTAGCAAGTTGACCCAAGATCATCCTCATTAAATAGCTGTAATGTAGTTCACAGGTTGGATCATGCAAATATGAAATACTTATTTGATTATAAATTTATTATTAATGAATGATAATATTAGTAACAGACTTGAAGTAGACTCAACTGCTTCATTTGGCAATGTAATGCTAATAAACTCAGATAAATAGGAAAAAAGCAATAAAAACAACTTGCCAAAGGGCCCATCTCCCATTTAATATGATAGCTTTCTTAATTTCCTTTCCATGCCTTAACTCATTTTCTCATTTATTGCAACAGTTTCTGGTTCCGGAAATAAACAAGGTTACATGTAAAATTGTAATTAAATTTTTCCTCAAATTTAATCACCAAAAATTGAGTTTAGAGGGAAAGCAAATTTTTAGAGGTATAACAAGTGAGGATCTTCTTAATTGATTCAAAAGAATGCAATAATCCTGACCCGGGAAATCTGAAATAAGGGCAGGAACTGTGTAGCCTTACTAATGCTTGTCTCATAGGAGTGTAAATACAATAGAGAAAACATTTGCTTTTTTACTGATATCCGGAGTAAGTTTTTGAGATGTTAATTTTTTCATTTCTTCTCCAGATTTTTTTTTCTTCTCTTGTTCTATATTACTTGAAGGTCGCAAAGTCTTTGAACTCCCTTGCCTCTAGGAAGGATTGTGTCAGAGAGTGGAAACAGAAGTTATCGGCTGCGAAGCATGACATGGAGACAGAATAACAACATGAGGCTTGGCCAATGAGAATCTCAGTAATAACCACAGTGGCTGTGAAACTGGAGGGCCTTCCCAATGTTTTTGCCCTTGATAAGATCCCCAGGACCTTTGTAGGACACAGGGTAAGTGAATCCTCCAAATGCTGGAGGATAAATTCCACAATGGCTTGGCAGGATGGAATTTTTAAATGGAATTAATTTGATTTATGATCATCATCATCATAATCATTTATTTTGGTACACAGGGCACCAAAGAGGACCAGTCATAATCTATGGTTCATGACATGCTACAATCATTGTTTATGTATGACCTTAGTTTATTTTAGTTATTTAATTTTATTTATTCATTAACAATATAATGAAATTATGTGAATCCACAGCCAAACTCAAGAACTGGAAATCTACTAACAACTTATATCCACCTAGGTTTTCCTCCCTATTATGTTTTTTGCTTGCCTTTGAGTTTTGAATCTTTTGTTTATCCTTACTCTGCTTGAAATAAAAATTATAACATTCATATATATTCTTAAAAATATTTTGTTTAGTTTTGCCTCTGTTTGAATTTAATAAAAAGGGTATAATATTGTGTGTACTTTTTAGGACTTGCTTTTTCCATTGATCATTATCAGGAAAAGATACATCCATATGCTTTATGTTGCTTGGTTCATTCATTTTCACTGATATTTAATATTTCTGTGATTATACTACAGTTTATTTATACTCCTGTCAGTGGGCATTTGGATTGTTTCTGGATTTGTGATATTATGAAAAGTGCTTCTAGGTGTTTTCTGGTACACATTTGCCAAACTTCTCTTGGGTAAATATTTAGGAGTAGAATTGCTGGCTTATTGGGTGTGTAAATATTCAACTTTATAAGATAATGCCAAGTGCTTTTCCAAAGTAATTATTCCAGTTTACACCCCATAAGCAATGGTGAGAGACCATTCATCTACAATTGCTTCAATACTTGGTATTGTCAGTTTTTTATTTTTGCCCATAAAATAATATTGCCTATTCTTGTTTTACATTTCCCCAATTGTTAGACTGAGTCATATTTCATGTGCTTTTTAGCCATATGTCTTCTATTCATGTCTTTTGCCCATTTTAAGTTTTGTATTTTTATTATTGACTTGTAAGATTTCTTTACTTATGAGGACAGCAAATTTTTAATCTTTTCTATTTGATGTTTTTGTGCTGGTTTAAGAAATAATTTTCTACTACATACATCAGAAAGACATTCATATATATTTTCATCTTAAAGTTTTAAATTTTGATTTCAATAGCACATCACCACTTCTAATTAACCTTATGGAGGAGTTTCTAATGAGTTTAATAGACAAAAAATTAAAAAAAGGCATGTGGATAGAAAAGGAGAAAAGTAAAACTGTCATTTTCAGATGAGGTGACTGTCTATTTGAAATCTCCCACAACTGATTAAACAAATTATAAGAATAAGGGAGATGCACAAGTTGGCTGAACACAGATCAATGCATCAGAAACAATTAGAATAATAATTAATACATCATTTGTAATAAAAAATAATACCTATAAAGTACAATATATAAGAATAAATCTACCAGAAGATGTACAAATGCTGAAAGTAGAAAATTACAAAACAGTATTGAAGAATATTAAAGAAAACAAATAAGTGGAGAAGTATTCCATGTTCATCTATGAGAAGTGTCACAAAGACCTCAGTGCTTCCTGTGCATATCTGTAGAGCTAATGCAACTTCAGTCAAATATGGAAACTCAACAAAGGCCCAAAAGTAGCCAAAATATTTCCTAAAAATTGAAAAATTGAGGAAGTAGTTGCTCTATCAGATATAATGGTTTAAAGAGCTATATTAATAAAGACATGTTATTCACACAAGAAGAGATAAATTGATGTATGAAATAGAATATGGAGCTCAGCAAAAGACCCATGAACACATAGAACTTTGATATTTGATGGAGGTGGCATGGATGATCATTGAGAAAGAAGTTATTCAATAATTACAGCTGAAAATGGTAATATACATGGAAAAAGCATGAAAATTAATCTCAATCTCACATCATACATGAAACTCAACTCTCCATGGATTAAGAACTTAAGTAGCAAAGGCAAAAATTAAAAACTTTCAGTAGAGTTAATTTGTTCTAAAAAAAGTAAAATAACACGATGCTTCTGCATACCCAAATTTGTAGTTTCATATTCATCCTTGATTTACTTTTAAATGGAGAGCCCATATTTAGTATGGGATACAGATTCTAGAGAATCCTTTAAATAAAAAATCCAGAAGATTCTGTTTTCTTTTATAAAATGATGCCCATCTTTTCTCCATTGCTCCCCCCGTTTCTGATTCCTCTGATTACTCCGTAAGAGAAAATCTTAAACTAGGTATTAATGTCTTCAACTCTTAAAAATTTTTTTTTCGATTGAAAGAGGTATCTAGAGGAGGTGAGGGGAGGTTGGAGCCACACTGAAGAAAGCAAGCACTGAAATATATAACTGAATATGGTTAAAATGGGGAATGTTAAGTTGTATATATGTTAATAGGATAAAAATTATAGAAAAAAAAAACCCCGTGAAATGGCACTACACAGTGAACCCTAAGTTAAACCAAGAGCTATAGTTAGTAATACAATTATAAAAATGTGTTTCCATCACTTGTAACAAACGTACCACACCAATGCAAGGTTTTAATCCTAGGGTGGTATATGGGAATCCCTATTTTATGCACAATTGTTCTGTAATCCCACAACTTCTCTAATTAAAAAAAAAAACTAAATTCTGAATATGTGTATTAACAGTTCTTACATGTGGCTGATACATTAGTTGGCTCCTTCCACATCCATTCCAACTCCTTACTTGACTTCCTCAATTTTGGAAGCTCTAAGCTAAAAACTTACCTATGAGGGATTTTTTTGTTGTTTGTTTTTTGTTTTTGACTAGTGGTGGCCATGTGATTCAGTTTGGCCAATGAGATACAAGCTCTTAAAGTCTGTTGCTTCCTCCTCTTCTGTTTCCTTCTTTTTACTGCCTGTAATGTGCAAGCCATCCCAGAGCTATGGCAGCCATTACTAAGGATGGTAGAGCAGAATAGCAAGGCGCCTGCTTTCTTGATGGCAAACTGAACCCCTCCACGTGCCTTAGAACTACCTATCAACCTATCTACAACCTTTTGTTAAATAAACCAAGTAAACCATTTTTGGGGTCACCATTTTTGGGGTTTTCTCATACTCACTACTGAATGCAATAATCAACACTTTACAAATAATATTTATATGTGTTTACCTGAATACAGTGCTTGTTACTCATTCATATGAATGTATGTGACTTCAGTATACCTCTCTTGGAATTTAACAACTCTGGTAGCCAAAGTTTAAGTTATAAAGACACAAAGGAATTGAATCATATACAATTTAAAAGATTTGATTTACAAAATGTAAATAGACCTTTATATTCCTCAAAAATAGAATAACTATTTTTTATACATACTGGACCTTTCAGAAAAACTAATCATGAGTATGATCACAAAAATGCTGATTTTTAAGGTATATATATTATGGGCCACATCCTCTGATCATAAATCTATAATATTTGAAATAAATAGTAAATAGATAAAGAGAATTTCTAACTTCTTGGAAATATTCTTCTAGGTATATTATGTTGTGTCAATGAAGAAATGTTACATGCTATTTGGAAAGCAATGAAAATGAGAATACTTAATTCCAAAATCTATGAAACACAGCAAAACCTGTACTCAAAAGAAAATAATAGTTTTAAAGGTCCTCAATATTGAATAAGAAAAATACAAAATAAAGGAACTAAGTATTCATCTTAAGAGATTAGCAAAGGAACAAAAGAGACCAAAGGAAAATAGAAAGAGGAAATTTAAAAAGATATAAACTGGATTAATGAAATAAAATGAAACAAGAAACAAGACAAAAGTAAAAGGAAACATAAATCTAAAATATGGTGTTTTTTAAAAAGACCGATAAAGCAGTTAAATCCACATGATATTAATTATAAAAAAAAGAGAGAGAGAGAGAGAAGACAAAAATATATATAAGATTAGGAATGAGAAAGTGAGCATAAGTACAGATATAGGAAAGATTAAAAAGAATTGTAGGAGAGCACTATACATACATTTTAAGAACAAATGTGGAGATCTAGAGGAGATGGATGATTTCCAAGCAAAAGATAAAATACCAAATTTGACTTAAGAAGATGTAGGATCCATGAATAGACCAATTACCCAAGACAAGATTGAAAAGGTGAATAAAGATGTACCATTCAAACTGACACCAGGGCCATGTGGGTTCTCAGCCAAGTTTTATCTAACCTTTTAAAAAAAGTTTATTCCAGGTTATTTAAACTATTTAAAGACATAGAAAAAGTTAGAAACCTTCCCATTTTATTTTATAAATCTCAGCAATTTAATAACAAATCTTTGTCAAGTACCAATATAGTACCCCAAACAAAGCAAAACTCATTTATTAATACATAGCAAACATTTTAAATAAAATATTGGCAAATGGAATATATCAAAAGAATAATATATTATTACAAAAAGGTAATTCAGGGATTCAAAGATGATTCAATATTAGTATAGTCCATTATTACATAAATTTTGGGAAGAAGAAGTATATAGGCAGAAAACCACAAGACATTGAATTGGCCCAAAATTTTCCAAGGTGCCACATAGTCACTTTAGCTTTGTTCCCTGCTCTGAACCCAGCCTAAACCCCATTAGTTGAGTCTAAGATCCTTTTCCCTTCCACAGGTCTAAGTAGGATAGTGAATTGGTTACCCATAGTCATAATAGCCATACAAAATTGAGTCCCTTCCCACCTTGAAATTTCCCAGGTTACTCAAACAGGTGTGCATGGCCTTTAATTTGCCCTTGAAGGATGGGGAGACCTCAGACCCCAACTATAATCATCTTTCTACCCAAACCAGCTGAAGTGAAGTTAGAGGAGAGGTACATACTGAGAGAGCAGCTACATGTCATTAAACAAGACCTTTTGGTTTTGAGCAGTGCAGCACTGCTAGTGGCTCATCCAAACGAATTGCCAATGTTTAAGGACCACCCATAGCCCCATATAGAGTATCAAGGCCATTATTAGTGACACTATCTATTTCTGGGGTAGGCACCCTTGGATTCAACAGCCACTACCACATTGTTTTCTGGCTGGGACTGTGCCGTTTGTACCCTTTTACTGACTTTGCATGACTCACACCAGGGCGACTTTTAAAAAATTGAGTTCACTTTAATCTGATTCAATTGCTGCCCTGTTAACTTGATAACATCTCTTAAATTTTTGCACATAAGTGGTAGGGGAGTTTTCCATGGCAATAGGGCAGACCATAAAAATTTATCTAGATTCCTTTGCTTCTCATTCTCCATTGGTTTACCTCCATTGGTTCACCTCCATCAGATTATAAACTCAATCTGGGACAGGAAGAACTTTAACACTAGCCAATGCTTCATCTGTGGTTTCCCTGAGGAGCTGATCTCTCTCAGCGAAATCTCCCCAAGAGGGTTAAAGCTCCCTTATAGCAGCCAAGACCCACTGCAAAAAACTCTGAAACCTTCTACTGTCATCTCTGAATGGATTTAAGGTTGGCATGACAGCCCACAGGAGGGGCTGAGCTGTAAGATGTCTCAGCTATTTCCATTCTTACTTACCAAGCATTACACACGCCACACCCATGTCTCCCAGATGAACCAGCCAAAGTACTAACAGTTAGTTTCAGTTCTACCCTTAGTGGCTGCAAGTTTTCCTTCTTTTATACTCATGTAGGTGACAGTCTCTGTAACTGTTGCCTGAAAGAGGCAGAACCTTCTGCCCATCTGGGACAAATTTTAGTACTAGTTGTTACAAAGGGGAGGACTTGTGCCTGGCAGCCCATTTGGTGAGAGAGTCCACCCATCTGGAGGAGAGTTCATGACAACCAAAGCACCTTTGGGGACAGCTGTCTTTGAACCTATTTCCCAGACCTCAGCCTGCAACTGCCTCCTCAATTCTTCCTCATTAACAAGCAATAAAGTGGAGAACAATTTATTGTCCAGTTGACTATACAATTTCATCAACATATTCACTACCATTTCTCAGCTTCACTGAGCTTCCTTTAATTGGTCCAAAAAGGTCTCCCCTCCCTCTTCCTCTGCCAGCATCCCATCCTTATCACAAGCACTGGCAAGAACTGATAGGCCTGAGATTTTACCTTACTTTGAAACTAATGTTTTGGATGGTAGTAAAAGACATAAGACCCCTGGGTCAGAGAATAAGCGCAGTTAATTACAGCAGTAGCAATAGTAATAGTAATTCCCCAAGTTCCCACCAGGCAATGCAAAGCACACCAGATGACATCTGCAATCACCATGTGTTGTGTTATACAAGAGAAACCTTGAACTTGGTGAACCTGGATCTTTTATAAAAGGCAGAAAGCATGTCTGAACTTTGCTCCAGAGACAAACACTATCTTTATCTTCTAAGGTTGTCAACCAACTTGCCGTTTGCTCTGGAGGTAGATCCCATCTCTATCCTCCCAGGCTATTGGCTGTAATTTGACATGCAAAATTATAGAGATCCATGGAGAGTTGTCTCCTAACAAGGAATTTATATTCTCTGCCAGAATGGAATAAACATTCCCCCCCCCCCCGAGATGCAGTATGTGAGACATACAGTATATAGCTCAGAAACTGCTTAATTATTCTGCTTGTATTGTTTTTACTGTTTAGATAATCAGTAGGGAAAAGGTTTTTAAATTTGCTTTAAATGCTATCTCTATTTTCAGGAAGAATTTTAATTTGAAAACAGTTTCTGTATAGAACCACTTATAAATCCACCAATATAATAAAAAACAATTTGTAGTCAAAAATAAATATTTCCCCAAGCAGTAAACAATTTCAATTATTTTAGGGTCCCCCCTGTCAGTAACAAAAATATCCCGATTTGGATGACAAATTATCTGCTCACTTTAGTATGAAAGAAAGTTATCTGCTGAGAGGAAAGAATTCTGAGTGATTGTAGGCAACCAATGGGGAGTAGAGAAGTTTTAAACAGCTTCCATGAGAAATATAAATATAATTATAAATATAAGTGATTTCATACAGTATGTGCACAGAATAGTGCTGTTCAGTTCAATTCTATTTTCACTATTCAGAGAATCATTGAATTTTAAGTTAGGAGAAAACTAAGAATTCATGTACTTTAATGTCCAACTTAATGCAATATCTTTTCACACATCCTTTACAAATTTAAATCTTATTTAAAAAGTGTTACGTATATTTTTAAATAATTTAGGGGGCATGTGAAAAAGTATTACGCTGGATATAGTCAACAGAAAAGTAGATTCTATTCATATGATAACTGTTCTATTTGAAGAATCAACTGTTTTCTTTTCTAGGGTGGACTTTCCTCCTTTCATCTACATGTAGGTTTATTTGACTTTTTCTTCACTTGTAATAGTATCACTTTTGTGATTTTTTTTCCTTTCGATAATTGCATTGTATTTTAACACCAAGGGTAATTTAGTCTTGAAGACGAGCATGATGGGAACATAGGGGAGTTATTAAAAGCTGAGACTCTGGGATCAGTTAAAATGGAGTATGAGTTCCAGCTTCATGTCTCACAAGCTTCTCCACCAGTAAAATGGGGATAACAATAACAATACTTTCCTCATTGAATTGTAAGGATTAAATGAGATAATATCTGTTAAAAGCTTAGCACAGTGCCTGGCACATGGCTAACATTCGATAAACATCTATGATGATGATGAGTATGATGACAAAACCTAACAGGAAAGACAAAAAGTACTCAATATAGTCTTACTTTAAGACAGGCAATTAGTGTTAGAATCTAATTGTAACTTTGTTTATTATATTTATTCATTTATTTATTGCTTTGCATTTCATGTGATTATTTCAGGAAGGTTGCCAGATGACATCTACCATTGGCCATTTTCTCATCCAGAGGATTGAGTATGTGGGAGAAAGGAATGAGTGATTTCAGTGGGAAAGAATGGCATTTGAAAGGGTAGGCAGAATAAATACACCTTTTACTTGAGTGTTATTTCAGCAGCTTGATGGTTTTTGAAAGCAGTTTGCAAAGCTGGGATAACTAATCTGAACCACAGGCCTATTAGTAAAGTCAATATTTTTATCCCTGTTTTACAGATAGAGGAACTGAGCCAAGACATGGTAAATGTCTTTGTCAAGGTTATGTAGAAAGTCAGAGTCAGAACTACACATTTATTTCAGAATACTGACACCAAAGCCATAGGTTGTATAATTCTGGCAATGTGCAAAATAACTGAAAACACATTCTATATGGAAGTTGTTTTTAAAATGGAATAATGCAAAAACCATTTTCAAAATCTCCAAATCCAGGTCACACCTACATAGTCACTTACAATCATTATTCCTAACATTATTCCTAACATTATTATGCTGGTGGTAGTTGGAGCATGAAAAAAATTATTTGTGAAAAGAAAATAACACTTGTATTAATAAAACAACCTTTGGAAAGGAATTGGTGCTGGAGGTACCATAGATCAGGGAATTTATTTAACACATTTAACAAATTATACCTAGTGCACTTTTAATATTGAACAGAAATTCTTAGGAGAAAAAAATGGAAATTGTGGATGGAGTTTCCCACTGGCAGTTCTGACTTTCTTTACCCTTGTGCAGCAACAACTCATCTGGTCTCTGCGGCCAGAGTGAATTCATCACAAAATATAGTAATCCTTGTCTAGCAGAAGAGCTATTTATTTCTTCTGTAAAGCAGAGTATAGATGGACACCTTAATTAGAGGTACATCTACATGAGGAGAAAAACTGCGTTTCCTTTCTCTATTTTAGTCTGCAGGCTTTTGCTGAAATGTGTGATCAAGCCGCTCCTGGAAACCATTTTAAATTGGCATAGATGGATCTTCCTCAGCTAAATTTAGCAGGACAGTCAAAATTTTAGCAGTCTGTCTCACCCACTCTGAGTTAATTTCCCATTTAGCATTTGTGCCTGCTAACTGACTGTTGTTTGCGTGGAAATTTACAGTTTTGCTTTCCAAGAGAAAAGGGTTGGGGGTGGGGTGTAGTCATCCCTGAAACAGTTCCTATTCCAGGATTAGAAATTATTTTCATCTCCTAGGGGGAAATAAGCCAGGCATGTACCAACAAGTCCTCTACAAAAGCCTGTCTCAGAAAAGCCCGCGATAGAACATATCTGCATTCTGTATTGCTATTTCAGATAAACTGCATCCCTTAATACTTTATGTAAAAAAATTTCCAGTTGCTAAATTTGGTTGAAAAAATAATATTCTGTTTGCGTCATGGATTAAAGGATATCATCCTTGTGACATCTGACACAACAAAAATAGTCTCATTTGGAGTTGACAGCTAGTTTAAGAAAGAAAAAGCAATCAAGCTTTGGAGCTAATTTCAAATACTGCTTTTGTGCTAAGCAATTGTCATATCAACCACCCAACAACAGGAATTTGAAATTCACTTGATCAGTATGTCTAATATGGTTATTAATGATCAAATTGGAGTCCAAACACTGCACTGATCTTTTTTTCCATTAACCAGATGATTTAATATAAAGGGAAACACCCTCATCCCAGAGGACAATGAGACTTGGGCTACTACCTCTGGCTCAGGGTTCATCTTCCAAGGATGTGTCCATTGCTCTCTCTGCTGCAGCCCAAGGCTTTTCCTTCGCCTAGGAATGTTCCTTTGGTCGGGTTAGTGAGTAGCATCCTCATAGCCACTCCTTCTACCCTTGCTCCACTATCTCTATGTGTAATTATATCTTCACTAGTAGTATTGATTAATTTTTCCACAACCCCCCAAAAACTATAATCTCTTTCAGAGTAGAAAATACTATGTATCCCCAGTACTTAGTCCAGTGTCTAGCAGCTACAAAGAAGGAGCTCAGTAAATTACTCACTGAGTAAATGACTGAATAAATCAATGTTAGGAGAGGTTCCTCCAAATCAAGTGTCAATAAAATATAGAAGAGGTGCCTACATGTGGAGCGAGACTTAGTAGCCTCACTGAGATAACACAAAACAGAAATGAGGCTAAAAACCTGGGAGACAAACTTCTCCAAATTCCCAGTTTTGCCTGAGAACTCACTCCATTACTGAGTACCCAGGTGCCTTGGGACAAGTTTACATCATTAGTGTCAGATTTATATCCGTATTATATTGTATAGCTCCCGATCTATAAAAAACTGTTTCCACAGGAACTTCTCTGGTAATAGAAGTGATTTTTTTTCAGCAGTGCTCGATAAACTTAACTAGAACGCAGAGAACTGAAAGGAGCACCAACGAAGAGGCACAGCCAAGTGGAAGTAATTTTGGAGCAGCAGAGCACACATGAGATTTGGGATTCCAGAGTGTTCAGGAGGCTCTTGCTGATAAACAGGTGTCCAGGTAGGCTTCCTGTTCCTTCATTCTGCTCTGTCTATAGAATGACTCGGTTCAGGTCTGAGCAGGTCTCAAAACCTCTGGAAACCAAGGCAGCATCAATTGGGGTCACGTGCAGAAGACAGGTGAAGAGGTTCAGCAGAAAGGAGATCCCACTGGCAAAACCATGAAGTTGTCCTCTTAGGTAGCAGGATTTTCAAGGTGTATCGGCATCAGATTCACCTGAAGTGCTTATTAAAAATTCTGATTTCTGCCTATCCATCCCTAACCAAATCAGTAACTTCTGTGGAAGGGCAATGGAGGTGAGTGGGGACTGTTAATTAAAAAGTAATTCGGATGATTCTAAAAGCACAAATTTGAAACGCAGTGCTTGTTCTTTACCCTTTCCCTTGTGGAAAATTGTAGGGCTTTTGCTATTACTTGGCAGAACCAGGAACCTCCTGCCCCTCGCTGCTCTAAACTCATTAGGCACATCTGTGAGTGTTGTAAACATCAAAGCCAAGGAATGCCATGTACTTTTAACCTAATGCGATGACTCTTTCCTTCTAAACTTATCTGTCCTCATTAGGAACTCTCAAAACATTAAAACGATTTAACTTTGGTGCTCAGGAGTACTTAAAATCATAATTTTTATTTTGCCAGTCTCAAGAGACATTGCTTATATGAATTAACCATCCCTAATGGGGACATCAACCTCCATCATTCATTAATGAATACCTATTGAGCTCCCTTGAACAAAGAACTCAAATAACCTGTCCTCAGCACAGTCTGGCTACAGTTTGCAGAGAAGCATGGCATACGGGCTTTGGTGTGCCTGTCAAACTGTGCAGTAATGGGAACTTTGTCTATGACTCTCTGATGACACATGTCATATTTTACCATAGTTAAT
>JAQZBX010070726.1:0-15365 GCA_029593785.1 Cabassous unicinctus
AAAAAAAAAAAAAAAAGTTTCAGTTCAGTCATTGAACTGAGGGTAGGACACCCCTACCCTCACTATCCTATAGCTTTTGATTTGAAGGCAATTAGGGAAACCAATAAGGAAGCACCATGGTGTAATCTAATGGAAGAGACCAGAATAAGGAGTCAGCGGACCTCACTTCTGGGATGTACAAGTCACTAACTAGATGGAGACCCTGGATGAGTCTGAGTCTTTTTATGTCTCTGTACCTTAATTTCCTCTTCTGAAAAATAAAGGCAGCCAACTAACATCAGCATTTCTCAACTTTTCTTTTTTTTTTAAGAGTATGATTCCCTCTTACAGTTAATACTATATTACTCCAAGTGTGGTCTGCAGATAAGCTAATCAGTATTCTCAGCCTCAGTTCCAACCCTTGATTCTATAGGTCTAGGCTAGGAATCAGGAATCTGCATTTTTTACAAGCATCCGGGAGATTCTGATGAACAGTAAAATTTGAGAATTACTACAGCAATATGTAATCTTGTTAATGCCTTTAGCATTAATATGATCCCTGATAAACAAGTTATTTTAAGTAAAAAGTATTTCAAGATTAGTATATTACTAAAACTTATAATGGGAACCCTGTATTTTACGCATTATTTTTCTGTAAACCTAGAACTTCTCTAATAAAAAAAAAAAAGGAAAAGGGAAAAAAAAAAGTCAGAAGAAAAAAAAAAAACCTTACAGGAAGCAGAGTGTATTTTTTTTAATAATATTATACAAATGCAAATTCCAATGTCTGCTCATTTTAAAAAGTGATATTTGGTTGGGAGGATCAGATATATATTAAAATACACATAAACGTTTAACTACATGCTATGGCATCAAAAATTGCATTTCTTGGGAAGCAGATGTGGCTCAAGGAGTTGGGCACCAACCTACCACATAGGAGGTCCTGGGTTCGGTTCCCAGTGCCTCCTAAAGAAGACCAGCAAGACAGCGAGCTGACGCAACAAGATGACACAGCGAGATAACACAACTAAGAGACACAGCAAGGAAACACAATGAGAGACACAACAAGCAGGGAGCGGAGGTGGATCAAGAGATTGGGTGCCTCCCTCCCACATGGGAGGTCCTGGGTTCGGTTCCTGGTGCCTCCTAAAAAAAAAAAAAGAAAGAAAGATAAACAGAGAGTTGATAGTGAGCGCAAACAATGCAGGGGGGAGAAAGAAATAAATCCTTTTTAAAACTGCGTTTCTTGACATGATGTTCAGGAATCTTGAATTTAGTTCCAATTTTGTACCTCCCAAACAAAACTAGTGGCTTATTTTTATAATTCTAAAAAGATGAGACAAGGAAAAAGCATTTCCACAAATAACAGTACAGGTAGGGAGAGTCTGTATCTCAAATAAAAAACAAATTTGATATAATTGTCAACATATTTTCATTTTTAACATTGGTTTTGGTTATGTTGATGTGCTGCATAAAAATTTTGACCACATAAATGTAATTTAGGAATTTGATGAAAATCATTTGGAGGTGAAGCTGCAGAACTATTATTTTTATATCCCCCATTAATGGGGCTGATTTACTGTTACTGTTCCTCAAGCTGCAGGTCTTCAACTGTGCCAACAGTACAGAAAGTTGGGAAACACTGAACTAGATCCATGGGAGTGGAGCTGATGACTCAGAGTGACCTGGGTGTAACCACATGGCCAAGGGCAGCAGGAAAGGTAGAGTGACATTTCTCAAGCTCTCTAGGGATGTTTGACACTGCTCTCTCCACCACTTCAGAAGTAAACACTAGCTAAAGTATTCTTTAGCTGACATAAAATGGTTATGTAAACTCTTCCATTAGTATATGACAAAATGAACAAGAATGGTACCTAAATCTAGTCTTGCCCAAAAGGTAAAAATAAGAGGTAGACACTTGTGAGAGAACCTGGAGAGCTAAGAATTTTCTACTGTGTACTGGGCAAGTCTTTGTCCCTACAGCTATTCCCCTCCCAAGCCCCTCTTGCACAAAACTTTAACCCCTTACTCTTGATAAACCCAAGCCTCTTGATAAAATTCAAATTGTCCAAACAGTGGCTGCTAATCTGCTAGAAGGATTCCTCCTTCCTCCCTCTTCTGAGAACCATCCCTGGCCAACTATTCCTCAATTTAGCTGAACTTGCGCTGACCTTCTCCTGCTAAAGCCCTAGAAAACATTCCGCCCTGCTTCCCCAAATTAGAATGCTCTCTTTGCCCAGCATTTTCGAATAACATCTTATGCTCTGGTTAATCTTCTTCTTCACAAGCCATGCAAAATAATAAGTCAGCATAGTTAAGAGGGGTTAATCCAACCTAGCTGCAACTGCACCAACTCAAGACCTAAGAAAAGGCTGGGAAGTCTACAGAGGATGAGGCTTGGTTATTTCTTAAGCAGACATCTTAATCATTAAGAAAGTAAAAGTCACAGTAAGATTTACAGAAAATGCCAGTGGGACAACACCTTTTCCTAGTTTAGGATAAATACATTGATGCATGTGCCACTAAATCCATATACATGTGATCCAGTACTAAGATCTGGAGAGATTTCAAAAGAAAGATTTCCCAAAGCAAAGGAAATGCAAAACAAGAAGATGGTGAGACAGAAGGATGATCCAGTTACTTTACTTACTAAAGAAAAGATTTTTTTTCTTTCAAGTCTTTTAATATAATTCAGCAGTTATATAAACAATGATGCCCAACACTAACGAACTACATTTAACCACTTAGAAGACTCCACTTGGCCCAGTTTCCTGTGTGTTTCACCATGACTAGATTGCTTATCTTTAAATAGAAATAAGACTGTTAAATAAATGTTTTAGCAAATCTGGGAGGGCTTCCCTTACACTTAGAACTGCCTGGTGGAAAACACTGGCTTCCCAGGGAGACCTGATCACTCTACCACCAAAGAGATAATGAAAGCACATCTTTATATGCAATTTTTGGAAAGGCATATCAATATTAAACTAGGAGATGTAGGTTTAACCTGTAGTACTGCAGAGGAGCAGTTTTAAAAAGTCAAGTAACACATTCAACAAAATCTAAAAAAAACTCAAATTCAGCACATGAGTGTTAGCCACTGAAAAAGGCTGCTGAGAGAGCAAAGAAGGTTTTGCTGTATATTTCAATGGGAGAGGACAATGGAGAAATTACCATACCAAGGCCACTTTCCAATTAAAAAAATTTTTTTAAGTTAGCAGTTTTCACAGAGATAAAAACCTGTGTATGTCACAACTCCGTGAAATCAGCAGCCTGGTGAGAATCTCTCCGAATCCTGTAGGAAATTAAGCACGGATTAGAGTAATTAAATGTAAAGTCTCCTTGAGAGCAACTTCTGGTCCTGAAGACTGAAGCCATTCCCATGAAACATCATAGAAAAATTGTGAAAAGGATTTACCAGGTCACAGCCTTTCCACTCTCACATCAGGTCTGCAAACGCTATGATCTAAAAAGAACAGAACAGCGATTTGGTGAGGTAATTAAATAATACTGCTTATCAGAGAAAGCCACTTCATTCTCTAGTCTGCAAAAGTTCATGTGCTCATGTAACTGTAATACACTTAGGAGTTTCCAAAACTTTCACACATTCCTCAAAAGAGATATAGGAAAAATATAATCACAGGGTAAAGGCCAAACATTCTCTCTTCTGAATGCTTAAACAGCCAATTATGTGTCTTAATAGATTAATTCTATAGAGAGAAAGAGACTATTATAGGAAAGTTGAATAAGACATTTAAAAAATGTACCCTGGGCCTGAGTCCATTCAACTGATAGTAAAAAATACCCTTCAAGAAAGCAGTTTTATGTAACATGTAGTATTTTAATTTCTCAGCTGCCAACAGAAATATGTAAGGAGCAGAAATTAAACTAATTATGTCAGCAGCACAGTGAACAAAACTTTAATTGTATTACACGCTAGTTGGACATTTGCTGAACAATACAAAGGCTCTTAAGGGTTTGAAACTTCTTTTGAATACAAACGATTCCCAATCAATATGATAGAAATTAGTCTGCTTAGGCAATAAATATATTCATAGTTTAGATGTAAAAATTTAATGATCACAATTCAATTAAAAATATATAAGATTGCAAATATTCTCGCTGTCCTGATTTTGTGATAATCAGGGTAGGCTAAACATTCGCTATATTAGAAACCACACATGTGTCCCCAGACCTAGTTTTTCTCCTGAGGTCTGGTTTTTAGAATGCTGGTGATAAACTAAGCCTGACTTATTATATGACCATCTTGTACGGGAAAAGACTGTAACTTTGGTCAACCTTAAGAGATATAGCAGGGAGACGGATGTGGCTTGGGTGGTTGGGTGTCCGTCTCCCTTATGGAGGGACCTGGGTTCAATCCCCGGGACCTCCCAGTAAAAAGAAAAAAAGAAAAATATAGAATGCACGTACGTGGGCCACCAGGCCCTGGGTGAGCCGCCAGGACCCATGCGCGGGTGCACCGCCAGGCCCCACGAGCCACGCAGCAAGTTGATGATGTAAACAGGAGAGTGACACAAGGGAGAGCCAAGATGAGACGCACCGAAAAACCAGGAACTAAGGTGACACAGGCAGTAGGATGCCTCTCTCCCACATCAGACGTTCCCAGGATCAAATCCCAGTGAAGACAGGAGGAGAAGGATGGTAAGAGAGGGCCGGAAACGGACACAGAGAGTTGCCCTGTGAATGGACATAGAAACAGCAAAAATGGGGGGGGGGTAAAAATGGATAAAAGTAAATAAATTATTTTTTAAAAATGTATAGGGGAGGAAAATACGGACTATAGTTAGTAGTAATACTTTGACGATGCTCTTTCTTGATTTGTTGGTGGATGTTTCACAACGCAGGATGTTTGTGGTGGGTGATGTGTGGGAGCACTGCATGATGTTATGCATGTTTGTTTTGTAAGTTCACGATGTTTACTGAACACTTATAGTTTATTTATGTTCATGTATAAATGATATACGTCAATAAATTGTTTAAAAAAAAATATATATATATATATATAAAAGAAAATGATCTTTAAAATGGTTTTAAGTCATTCCGTGATTTACATATGCTGGGTATCATTAATAGGCCTTTTAAACCGGTACTCATCAGCTTTTTTTTTTTTTTTTTAACATCCTGCCACAAAAAAAGGCTATTCACATTTGGTGGGGAGACAGGTGTTACAAACTGCAACCTCTTTTAAAGATTTATTTTATTTATTTATTTCTCCTCATCCCCTTGTTGTTTTTCACTTGCTGTGTCTGTTCATCTTCCTTGTTTCTTTAGGAGGCACCAGGAGCTAAACCTAGGACCTCTGATGTGGGAAGGAAGTGCCTAATTGCTTAAGCCACCTCCATTCTCTGCATGCAACCTCTTTTAGCCTCCTGTTCCAGGGGCCTGGCCTGTGATTATTGTGGCATGATTCCCAAGTTAAAGGGCAGCTTGAAAGAGGGAAAGGGAAGAGAGAAGAAAAGAAAAACAAACAAAGGGACCAAAAGGGAGGAAACTAGGGAAAAAGGAAGATGAAGGAAAGAAGTGGATGTCAGGTTCTACTTACAGGACCAGCATCAAAGCCTCCTAGCCTGATCTGAGCTCCCAGGCTACTGTCCAAATACACACGGCAGAATTTGGATAATGTTATTCATTTATTTCTGCAGAGAGAAACCATGGACACATGCCAACACCCTACTCATTCTTTAAAAAAATTTGAAGTGTTGTTAATTGTCCTACAACTCCTTCCTACCCATATTCTCTAGTTCTTAACATTAGCTCTCACCCTTTCGTACACTTTCTGAAAGAGCTGGCTGAGTACATATTCCTGGAAAGAAATATCCAGAAGACGGACTTAGAAAGACATTTTAATTCTATGGAATAAAAATGCTGTGAGAAAGTGGAAGAGGAGGACATTTACTGAGTTGCCCACCATGTACAAAGAAGATTCTTTTAATGCTCGCATGCATATTTTTCTCCCTTTTAATCCACACAACAATCTTACCAGATATTTTTTTCTTGCAGGTGAAGAAAATGAGGCACACAGAGATTAGTAATTTGACCAAGGTAGCACAAGCAGGAAGTGGAGGAGCTGGGATTAAAAACTAGGTTGGTCTATTTCCTAAACTGTTGGGCTTTTCCCAAGCTTAATTCCTTGACCAGCCCATCTACTGCTCCAATTCTGTTTTTTGTTTGTCTGTTTTTTTAGAAGGTACTGGGGATTGAACCCAGGACCTTATACATGAGAAGCAAGCGCTCAATCACTGAACTACATCTGCTCCCCAATACATCTGCTCCCCCAATTCTGTTTTAACTCATGTGGTTCTATATTTCAGCAATTTATCTTCTCTTCATAAACTCAGCAAAGAACCTGATTGAATTTCACTGACTATTAAGTGTCATTATTTTCAATAAGGACTTCAGCTATGCAGAAATGAAACATCTGGCAAGTTGGCTTTGCTTATTTTTAAATCCTATATAAGGAGAATACCCGGGCATTTCTCCCATCTAACAATGATTGTAACTAGATTTGACTATCTGTTCAGACCTCCAGCTGTTTCCACATTATCATCATTTGTCCACTTATGAGATAAAGGAGTCACTCTCACCAAAAACCCTCCCTTCAAGACTCCAGACAGATAATAGAGCAGAGGGGGCCTCTCTGTAAAGCAAATTACATAAGTTATAAAAGCTCAGTTATCTGTCAGGACTAGGAAATGGCTATTCTCACAAATCAAACATCCTGGATAATACAATGATGCTACTAGAGGGACTACAACTTTATAAAGCATTTCAGTGCAATAAAACAGTGGTTCCCAAACCTTGGCTGCATATAAGAATCACTCGGGGAGCTTTTTGCAAACAGATGCCAGGATGTTTTTTTAAATGTAGATTCCCAGTCATCACTTACCCACTCAATCAAAATCTGCAAGAGGTGGGGCTAGGAAATACGTATTTTTAAGAAACGCCTGGGTGACTCAGTTGCAAACTGCCAAGTACTAATCCTTAAGGAGTGGCTGGCTTTGGGGAACTCCTTGCAATAAAACAGCTAAAAAGGTTAAAGCTGCACTGAAAGCAATGTAGCCTTCCTTTGATGACTGGGGAGTCTTTTCCGATCTCCCAATATCCCTCGGTCATCAATCACTACTAGTCACTAGTCACTGTACTGGCAAAACCAGAAAGTTAAGGAAGGGTTAACCATTTCAAAGATTTTGTATTTGTAGAAAGCTGGAAAAACCAGCTTTTGTTTTACTATGGGATTCAAAGAGTTGGTTTTCCCCCAGAGGAAATGCAGATTTTATGCTTGCTTTGAAAAAGGAAGGTGTTTCAAAACATGCAATGGATTCTCTTAACCAACTGCTTAACTCAAATTCAGAATATTAACAGGCCCAAACACATAAAAAATGTGGAATGTTCAACCAAGTGGAGGAACTTCATGGCAATATCAATGAAGAGGCAGATAATGGGTTTAAACTAAGATGGCAAAATAGATTAGATAGAACCACTGCCCTAACCATGGCAACTGTACAGTCCTGGAAACAGGGAGGTAGATTCCTACCTAAGATGGCTTTCATATGAGAAATATAAGCCCAATTAGTTTTCAAATTTAAAAACTCCAAAAAGAAATGTAAATTTGTGTTTGCACATGAATAGATTGTTCTTTTAATTGCCAAAATCTTCTTACAAAAACACAAATAGCCATTTCCAATAACCAGTAACCAAACTAAAATAATAGACAGTAGCCATCACCAAACCAGTTTCCATTACCAAACAAATAATAATGAAGCAGCTCCCCCTTGAGACTTCATCTAAAGCAATTTAAACTATGCATTCTCATTAAATTCTAAATCATATCTTAGCTCTGTACTGCAAGGCTATGAGATTCCAAGCTGCAGAAGGTTAAATCTTTCCTCCCAAAATATAAACACCACAGCCAGTACAAATATGATATAAAAATCTCTTATTATTGCTAAAACAATAGCATTATTAAAAGTTCTGTTATGAGAATTAAAATCAAGGGGGAATTAGTCCCCTTGACACACCTTAGATTTCTGTAGGTGTTTTCAGAAGTCCTCAGGATGACACTCATGCAGATGGGCATGGCTGTACTAAATAATATCACAATGCATATGTAAGTGGGAAGAAATTGTGCCCCTTTTTGTTGTTGCTGTTTTATTTTCTTAAATGCTGGTTATTTAAGAACACTTTAATGACCAGCTATGTAACTTAAGAAAACAGTGCCATTTTAAGAGCCCTTATGGAAGCATTCCTATTACATGGTGCTAAGCAGAGTTTTGTCAACCTGCTTGGCCATGAGAAAGTTTGAAAACAAATTAATTTCTAAGCTCTCTCTTTTTGCATGTATTATTTTCACAGTTGGTTTAGAGTATTTACAACCTTTGATCGCCAAGGTGGGATAACAGATGTCTTGCTAATCAATATGAAAGTTTTTAGTGGGCTGGTATTCGTTATAAGATACAGACATTAAAATGTGTTTGTATGTCTTATATATTACATTTACATTTTTCCAAACACAAGCAAGCTTTTATTAGTTGGCCCTGCCATATCAATCTGCAATTGTTATGCACAATACCCATTATATTTTGAAACTAATCCCTTTAAAATAAACTTTAAGTTATGAATTGTATTCTAAAGCCCAGATTTAGGAAATTAAATACAATAAAGTTTCAGAAACACTTGCCAACAACTATTTACTATTTATTTGAATGTGAAAGAAAATGCAAATCAGGGAAAAGGATAAAGAAGTTGTCAAACCTGAAATCGCCTGAACAGAAAGGAACTATCACTACCTGCTCCCAGTTTTACAGCTCCACTCTATACAAACTCAGCAACACAATGCCTGCCTACCCCCATTCCTACAAAAACGGTACAATAAATGGACAGCCTTGGTCTTCTTTCAGTAAATTGAACTGTCACCTGAAGAACCACAAGGCTCCCCCAAAGGTTGTAGCAACTGTGGTTATGGGAAATCTGTCTTCCAAACCACTTGTAAAAGGGACACAGATGGAACTACGGCTTTCTTAGAAGGCCACATACACCTCAGGATGTTTGTTCATCACATCACTCTGGCCTTTAACCAGAGTGCAAAGTGACAAATGTGGGAAAAGCCCTAGTTCCAAACTAACAATAATCCTTCCTTGTGTTAGACTGGGAGGAGCATGGTACACTCTTGATTACTCGAGCTTTTTTTAACCGCAGAACAAATGACAGACCAACAAAAAGGAGAAAATATGCTGTTGTCTGTATCTTCTGCCGGCCTCAAATCAAGCTCCGAGCAGACAGAGGCTCTCAGCTCCTCTGACGTAGCCATACTTCCCATGCCTGCTCAAATGTTTCACCGACAGCCAGATGAATAGAGGTCCCACTTCCCGCTCCGTCTTAGCCACTGCCGCACAGTGGCGACTTCACACACCTCACCTCAACTGAACAGAGGACAACTCCCAGGAAAGAGTGGGCCCAGGGGGGAAGAACCACTTTCTTAAATTTCTCCATTAAATTCCTTCTCTTCAAAAGAGTCCATAGGGCTCCTCCACTAGGAACTAGGGACGAGTTAGTTCCTTTAAAGGGGCAGGCAGGCCGCTGCCTCAGTTTCCCCTGCCCTAAGAAGAGGCATCTTTCCCCCACAAGCCAGCTGAACCTGCCGGTCTGTAAGGGCTTGGAAGTATTTGAGGACACACATCTCCTGTTACTGTCCCCGAGGGTGGAATCTTTTGAGGGGGCTTTTAATGGGGCAGGTGTGGGCTATCATGAATACAGACACTTCCCGCGAGAAAGGGGCTACCCCCTTCCCAAGCAGGGCAGAAGAGAAATCCCAGGCCGCGCCCCACACAGAGGAGGCGCGCCCACACCCCAGCCTGGTGGGACCCGAGGCTGAGGCGCGCCCCCAAACTTCCCACCCGACCCCACCACAGGCCGGAGACCCAGCGGATCCCAGAGCCGCCGCCGCCGCCGCCGCCGCGTCCTCACCTGCCGCGGACGCCCGTCCGTCCCGCACCTGGGAGGGGAGGAGCCGGATTCCGGCTGCCGACGCCTCAGGCAGGCGGGCTCCGGGCTCCGCCGCGGGAGCGTCTCCGCGGCTGAGGAGCACCGGGGGGCGGACGCGACATCCTCACGGGCGGCCCCAGGAAGTCGGCCCCCCCACCCATCCCAGGCCAGCCCGGCCGCTCCCGCCCCTCGCGCGGCCCCTCCCCCGGCGAGACCCCGCCCCTTCTCGGGAACGCGCCGCCGCGCCCAGGCCACCATAGAGAGGAAAGAGGCGCGCCGCGGGCTGGAGCGCGCTCTTCGCGCGCGCCCCCTGGTGGAGCCGAGGCTCCCGGAGGCGGGGCCGAGCCAGAATCAGCTCTAGGCGTAGGTCCGCTCCTCACTGCCACGGTCATAGAAGTCCACGGGAGGAGCTGAAGACTCAGGGTTCGAGTCTCAGCTGGGCCAAGGCCCCAGCTTGATCTCGAGCGAGTCCGTTAAAATTTCTGAACCCGTGTCATAATAAAAGTTCGAAGTTGCCTCACTCTCATACCGCATTGTTCCTTAGGACAGTGCTATTAGCAGGTGATGGTTCCCCAATTTACAGTTGAGGAAGCCCAGGCCCATGGGGGTTCAATAACTTACTCAAGGTCCCATAGCTCCACAGCTGGTGTTGGAAGCCAGGTCAGTGGGACATCAAGCCTCATACTTGTCCTACTCACTCTATGGTACCTTCCTCATCTAGCATTTTCCAATTTAAACCCACAGGATTAGTTAATCTTAAGGGAGGTAAGAAAACTGCTCAGGGGACGGCTGTGATAAAATGGAAATGGCTCTAGGCCAAGGCATGCACCCCACCATTCTTTAGCTGTGTGCTGTTCAACAAGATACTTAACCTCTCCGAACTCGTTTTCTCATTTCTAAAACGCAGGTTAAAGGATTAAATGAGCTAGTGTACATGGAAAAGCTTAGTAAACTATAAAGCACCAGGCTGGCATAAGGGATCATTAGCCAGCGAGAGCTAGAAATGTGCCTAGTCATGAAAATAATATAAATCCTTCTCCTGACTGGTGTCTAGTGACATTCAATTTTCTTATGCTTTAAGTTTCTATCAAGACTTCCCGGAGCTTTTCTGAGCAATCTGTATTTTAAAATAAGGAATCGCAGAAGGAAAGTAAAAATGTCATTTATACATATCAGACTGTCACTTTACAAATATTTCCAGTCCTCACAACAGCCCAGCAACCTGAGTACTATTATTCCATTTTATCAATAAGGATCTGCAAATTAAGTAATCTACCCAAAGCCACAGTTAGAAAAAGGCAGACCTGGAATTTGAAACCGGTTCTTTCCACCACCAAGAATGCCTGGAAGATGGCCTTCGGGAGACCTCCCACACCTGAACCAAATATGCCTATCTTTTCCTACCTGGCTATTTTTGTAACTTTCTTTGATGCAATTCCCTATCCTCTTGGCTTCTCTCCAGGGCTTTATTTTCCCCCATGAAGACATTTCTTGTCTCTTCTTTTCCCTCTGTTTCCTTCTCTTGGGATGCTAGGATCTTGTTCAGCCTCTCTTATTTCTGAAATGGACTGGTGACCTGTAATTAAGGCACAGCATTCTCCACATCTCTCCTCTCGATGTTAATTAGTCACAGAAAGTTAATAGGTCCAGAACAATGGTGGGGTGAGTCCCAGAGATGTCTTTTTTGAGTTTAGTTTAGAAGCTCAGTTGTGAAAGGAGTTCACTTAATCTACTGATTGGTCCCGATAATTCAGGGGTTCTTAACCAGGGGTCTGTGAGCTTGAATTAAAATTCAAAAAAACATTATTCTTGTGGGGACGTGTTGGGGCAGGTGTGATATATTTATTAAATAATATGCAGTATAATGTGGACTTAGTAAGGGGTCCGTGGTTTTCACCTGACTGCCAAAGGGGTCTGTGGAACAGAAAAGGTTAAGAACCCCTGCAATTGGAGTCTAGATTCATGACATTTCATGGAAATCATTTTCTGGGCCCTCTGGTCCATATTACAGCTAAGTCATTGGAATGCTGGTAAATAATCCGCATATCGCTGAAGCTAGGAGGCCTCCGAGCTGCATTTACCCACACTCCTTTCTCCACCTTTAACATTATCACATCACTATTTTTCATCTTTATCGTGCCCTTCCACAGAGGCACTCAATAATGTACCCATTGTGCAAGTAATCTGAAATCCTTTTCGGCAGGCAATAGTATTTAGTAGTAATAAAACACTAATTTGTCTACCAAGTGACATATTTATAGGAGCTGGTTACTTTGACATATTTTTATTATTTCTACTCATTTGCTAAGTACTTTCCAATACATATTTATGAAGCACGTGCCTTTCCCCAAACAGTAATGAAGAAATAAATCATATTATTTCTTTTATTAGCAACAGCATGGCTTTTAAGTCCTAGTGCCCTGATTTGTTTTGTTACTTCTGGCAAGAGCCAGGAAAAGAATTAATGGTAACTGAGCACCTACTACGCACCAGACTCTCTGTAAAAGGCACTTTACATAAATTGTTTAATTCCTCCAAGGCATGCATTTTACCAATAAGGAAAGGTAATTCCCCTACAACAGAGATTTTACCAATGACACTAAGACATTACCTTCCAAGCAATCCAGACAGAAAGGGTCTGGCAAGATTTTCAACTCAGATATTTTCCTGATTCCCAAATCCTGAATCATTCCACTTCTCAGTCTTCCCTAACTTCTCTGGACCTAATCTGTAAAAATGAGGTGTTCACTTCTGAGAAGCTGCTTTGGTTATGCCAGAATGGAACAGCTGCAGATGAACATACCCAGAATGCTAACCCTAATTTTTCTTTGGGAGGTTAGTTGTTTCAAGAAATTAGTGGTAGGATATTTCTCCAAAGAGAAGGGCCAGTACTAGAGCTCCATTCACCCCTGGACAGGACCAGCTATACAATCTGTGGGGTGCAGTGCAAAATGCAGGTCCTCTTGTTCAAAAAGTGTTAAGAATTTCAAGGCTGCAAGAGCAGAACATTAAACTAGGCGTTGGGCCTTCTAAGAACAAGGTCCTGTGTAACTTGCAGTGGTCACACCAGTATCTCCCAGGAACCATACTCCTTACAATAAGAGACCGAGTGCCCATTATATGCCTAGAAATGTATTCAGTGCTTTACATAAGCTATGTGTCCCTAAAACAACTCTATGAAGCAGGCATTATTTTCCCCATTTTATAGTGGATGAAACTGAAGCCAAAGAGGCTAAGTTATCTATCCAATGTCATACAGCAAGCATTCAGAGCCAAGATCAGACTAATTGAGTGTAAAACAAATCTTGCTCCTCGATTTGGTATCCTTTTCAACACAGGCCCGTTTTTAGCAAAACGCAAACTTAAACTGAGGCTATTATACACAGAAACTACAAAGGAAGAGGTAAGGGAAAAGCTAGGATTCAAGTGCTACTCAAGAAGTCAAACTTGGGCAGCAGCAGATGTCCAGTTGTACAGCTCCAGGACATATGGACCTTCCACCTGCTGGGAGAGAGGACTCTATGCGTAGCAAATCTAATGGTCAATACCTGGACTGATACAAAATGCAACATAATCTAACCTGATAAAGGCAACGACAGGGAGCAGAAAACATTTTGGTTAATACAGTATTGGAAACAGCCCACTCAAGTCAGGAACAAGACAAGGATGATGGCTTTTGTTGCTTCTATTCGACATAATACTGAAGTTAGTCTAGCCAGCGGAATAGAATAAGAAAAAACGAGGAAAAGCACCTTTTTGAAGGTAACCTTTGATTAATAATATACTCTAATAGCTCTACTTTTAAGTTCCATGCACCAGAACCTTCTCTAATACCTATCTCCAACACACAGAGTTGTACTCCATGTGTTGTACTCCCAGTTCAACTCCATGCCAGAACACAGCAAAAACCTAACAAGATATGCATCTAACTCCCTTATCTCCTCCTGGCTCACTCAGGAACCCACAGACCCTGTTGTTTTTTATTCAGCTTTAATTCTCCCCTAAACCTCCTGTTCTCTTTAATACTAATATCTCCCTTTTCCAAGTGTTTTTCATTCTCTTTTATGACTTTCCCCGGGGGAAATCAGAAAGAGTAGATAAGGTAGATCTCTGATGCAGCTTTTCATGGTGAGCCAAGCTGAAAAGAGGTTGCCATATGCAGCCTTTGTTGCTATGGGGCAAAGTAGGAAAAATAATTTTATTAAAACATTTACATATTCACAGCCAGAGAAAGCATGAGGATGAAGAGTAGGCTTTGGAATCAGATAGATTTGCATTTGAATTCCATTAAGCTTTGTGTCCTTAACTTCACAGAGCTCCCATTTACTGTGTGTAAAATGGAATGATTCCCTATGTCACAAGGATGTCCAAAGGTCTAATAAAATGTGTACAAAGGGCCTAAGCATAAATAAGAGGGTCTCGATACACTTGACTTCTGAAATAGACACTAGTGGTTGCCCACCCACCATCCAATTCCTCCACACATGCCTTTCCTTTTTAGCAGAACCTTTATTTTCTTCCCATGGCCACAGCATATGCTTCAGGAAAGGCTGACCCCAGCCCCAGCTCCAGGGCTATTTCCTGGTTGGTCTGAGCCAGTCATGGTGGTGGTCTTATTTCCCTTGCCAGTTACTGATGTAGACATGGACACATGAAGCACTTCTGCATCAATGATATGAAGGAAATCCGCCTTAGTTGGAGGGGAGTTCTGAGTTTTTCTTGTTCTTAAAGGAACACAAAGATGTGATTCCTTTTCTGTCTGTAGATATTGTCACATCTTGATTGATGCTTAGAATGGCTGCAGCCAGGCTTTGATGAGGGCAACTAGCTTGAAGACTAAACCAGCACAAAAGGATAGCAGAGCAGAAAGACAGAAAAGCTCAAAGCCAATGAATTAACCAACCTGGATTTCATGCTATCAGAGATAACAAATCTTTTAGTTTAAGCCTCTTTGAGTCAGGTTTTATTACTTGCAGGAGAAAGCAGCCTCAACAAGATATAAAACTTTTGCCTGAGTCTTTGGAAGTTTAAACACCTGTCTTAAGGTCACTTGGAGCATTGAGTGCTAGCACATAATATGGACTCAACATTAATTTTGTCTACTGTCAAATGAAGGACATACAATAGTCCTCTGTAGAAAGACATGGAACAGAGACTCTAGGAGACAAATGACTATCTAGATCAAGGGAAAAAACATTCCTGCAGTTCTCCATTGCCATCTTTAAAATGCTAAGGCCCACCCATCCATATATTTAAACTTTACTGAGTTCCCCTAATGTGGAAAGCAAAGGGAGCAAAAGGCACGCAGGCAGGAAAGCCAGCCCTGGACCAAGTCCTAGGGAACTGCAGTGCGACATGTCCAGGATGGAGTATGCGGTGGCAGCATA
>JAQZBX010070727.1:0-15372 GCA_029593785.1 Cabassous unicinctus
AACATTCTTGATTTCACTTATGTACCACGAAAACATTCATTTCACAAATTTAAAAAGAAAGGTTTTACAAAATATTTTAGGGATGACTGGAAATCAAAAGTTGCAAGTGCCAAAAAGAAAAGAACAAAATTTTATATACATATGTAATATGTACATCCACATATATAAGATTAGTCTAGAAGACCATGAATAAAACTGTCAGAAGTGGTTGGGATATTTCTATGTTCTTTAAAATTTTTCAAAATTTTCCAAATTTTCTTCAATGTTCATACATATTATTTTCTATAACTTAATTCTATCACACTATTTTACTTTGTTCTGAAAGCAAATATGAAAATTCTGTTCTTTCTTTTAATCTGTTGCTTGTTTAAGAATTAGAAAAGTATTTATAAAAGACCATTTGATATTATTTTTTTAAAAAAGCATTGGGTATTCAAAATTTTGCAAGAATGTAAGTACTATGATGATAGTTGCCAAAATTTAGTAGTACTGGGTAAAATTTTTAAATTCAACATGATTTATCCTTTATGATTTCTCTATAGATTTAAAATTATCCATAGCATTATTTACAAAATAATTTACTTAGAAAAACATATATTTAAACCACAGGTTTAACATACATTTCTTGGCTTCCAATTATTATGTTAATTTCTAAAAACATATTTTTGGAAATGTTCCAGAGCATATGTGTTCAAGTAGAAGATGATCCAACAGAAATGCAAACTAATTAAAGGACACTACTTTATCTAAATAGAGATCAAGTAAATAACCAAGTAGGAAAGAAAGAAAAGATGAGCTCAGATATTCAGCATCATGGACATTTTAATTGCCTGGAGCCCTCTCTCTTCTGTATGATTCTAATGAGAGCACTTTTCATCTCTTTGTTCCTAAGTCTTTAAATAAGTGGATTAGCATAAAACCCTGAGGCCACTTGATCCATTCCCAAGGAGTCAGACTCCTTGGGAATTTAAATAAATAAATGAATGAATGAATGAATGAATGAATGAATGAATGAATAAATAAATAAATAAATAAATAAATAAATAAATAAAATAAAAACCTTGGTGCCATAAAAAATGGTGACTCCCAGGAGGTGGGAGGCACAATTATAGAAGGCTTTCTGCTTTCCTGAATTAGAATTAATTTTCAAGATAGAAGATAGAATGGACTTGTATGACACAGAGATTGTGATCATAGAACCCATTTCTTTTGAGCCAGTGGGAACGATTATCATGATTTCAGTGTCAAGAGTATCAGTGCAGAACTGGGCTAAAATTGGGGTTAAGTCACAGAAAAAGTGATAGATTACATTGCATTTGCAGAAATGCAAGCTGTTCATGCATAGAACATTGACCAAGGAGTCAATAAAGCCAGTCACTTAGGACCCAGTGATGAGGGTGCAGCATAGTCTCTAAGACATAAGCACTGGGTAGTGAAAAGAATTGCAGGTATCTATATAGCTGTCATGGGTCATTGAGGAGAGGAGGAAAAATTCAGTGACAACAACAGCAACAAAAAAAGACATCTGTGTGAAGCAGCTCATGAATCAAATAAATTTGTTGGAAGTCATTAAGTGCTCTTGGATCTTAGGTGTGATGACCTTTGAGTAACTGAGGTCAAGGGATGGCAGGTAACTCAGAAAAAAGTACATGGGAGTGTGTAGCTAGAGAACCTGGCAAATTATCAATATGATGCCTTCATTCTTGGAAAGAGTAATCAAGTTTATCAGGAGAAAAGACATAAAGAAGACCCCCCAGATCTCTTCAGAGTTTTTCAATCCCATAAGGATGAAGTCAGGCACATTTGAGTTATTCCTAATTCCCATAATATTCAACTCTTATAAAATGTTGAGAAATCAAAGGTGATATTATCATATATGACTTCAAAACTGTTTTTGTTTATATGAATGACTTGGAATTTTTTTAAAAAATTAGTGACACTAGTAATTGATTATTAAAAAGTAATTTATAAAATATGGCTGAAAAAATTGTTGATGGCAATTATATATGTATATATAAGTACAAATCATCATTTGGGTATTATATAATAGAAACCCCATATATATTGCATAATTTGAATGAACTTGACTCTATTATATATTATTTTCTTTTATTAACATTTATGCAGATGAAAACATTTATCACAGGTATTACTATTGTACACATTTTTTAGATGAGAAAAAGAGCACAGAAAATTAGGTAAAATACAGAGTCATACCATTAACAGTTGTCCCTCTGATTCTAAAAAGATTGGCTAAGTCCAGAAATCATGCTTCTAACACTATTGTCCTACTTATATATAATTTCAGAAAAACAGAAATAATCTACTAGATATATAATAAGCAATGATAGAGATTTAATGCATCACTTACTGTGCTTTTATATACAATATTATCTAATAAAAATGTTAAGTCAGAAATTAAAACTTTAGACCACTTTACTGGGAAATAATAATATCATAGACCACATACTACTCAATTTTTAGGAGATATGTTTTTAAATGATTATACAAATCAAATTTATTCCAAAATTTTTTTCATTATATGTAAATTGCTGATTCAATCAATTCTATGTTTGCCTTTCTACAATCCTGGCATTATAAAGTAAGTCCTAAAAGATATATATTGTTCTAAAAATATCCCCATCTTTTGAGATCAACTAAAACTGTCTAACTTTGAGAACAACACGTTTTCTATCACCATTCACCATTATCTGTCTAGAAATTTGTCAATCTTTAGTTTTTCTCACAAATAAAATGCATTAACCATTTTAGGAGCCTGAAATTCCTGCCATCGAGTATCAGCTTCCTTTGAGATGATTTCTGTTTAATTTTTCCTACATGTATTTTTGTTTTGTTCAGAGATAAATCAACCTAAAACTTTGGATCAGATCCTGGTCAAATGGAAAGTTCCCCTGGAAATTACATCTCACACATATACCAGAAAGCTGAAGTGGACACAGAGGAAGAGAATTACTTGCCATTATCCCTGACAATGCCAAGACACCTCTAATATTGAGGATAGCTGATAAGGTACTATTTCATCATTCCTGGCACCAATATAGAAGGAAAATTGCTTGGCATGTTCCATGGACTAATGTGTCCAATTTAAGGTTGTGCCAGAGAATTCTCTGTCTCTTAGAAGCCACATAATGCTGAACATCATTTTTTAGTATTCGTTTCTGATACTCCAAATGATGGGGTAAAAGAGAAGGCATTTCTACAGAAATAATTAATTTGTTGCTGAAAGATCAAAAAATTAACCACCAAGGATGGAATAGCATATTTTTCACTATGAAATATTTTTATATTTAAAGTGTGATACTAGAATAGGGAGCGAACAGTGCTCATAAACACAAATTTTAATACAACAAATTTCAAAGAGATGAAAATAATTCATAAATGCTGTTAAACTTTACATGTATTTTCATCCAATTATTTTTCTCTATACATATAATGCTTATTTATATGAATACTTATGTGTTTACATAATTTTCATCACACTATTTTCAGGGAATTCTGATTTTATTATTAAATATTTATGGTATATTTTAATCTATTTTATATTAAACATATCAAAAATAAAAATTTCATGTATTTTGCATTGGCTGGTACAGCATAACTAACTTTTTTCTATGAGTGTGTACCAGTTGACAGAAGGGCAATTTTGAGGCATTTCAAGAAAAACATGGTGGAATTTCTCCAGTGAATTTTGGCACTGTCATCTAATTCACCTGCACAACACATATATTGTTGTAATTAGAACCAACAATGTTTATGCAAACATTTCTATTTTTTCAAAGATTTATTGATTTCTCCCCAACCTCATTTTTTGCACTTGCTATGTCTGTTTATGTTTCTCATTTCTTTAGGAGGCACTGGAAACCAAACCTGGGGCCTCTGATGTGGGGGGGAGGCACACAATTGCTTGAGCCACCTCTAATCCCTGCTTTGTTGTGTCTCTCACCATGTTTTTTCTACTTGTGTCTCTTGTTGCATCATCTTGTTGTGTCAGCTTGCCACACCTGCCCACTGCCTTGCTTGTATTCTTTAGTAGGGTCAGGAACTTCTGCTTTGTTGTTTCTCTCATTATGTTTTTTCTTCTTGTGCATCTTGTTGTGTCAGCTTGCCATGCCTGCCCATTGCGCTAGCTCACTCTCTTCTTCAGGGAGCACCAGAAACCAAATCAGGGACCTCCCATGTGGTAGGCAGGAGCCCATTCACTTGAGCCACATCTGTTTCCAGTGTATTAGCTTTTATTAAATGAGAAGAAACATGACAGAATATAAAATTCAATGCTGAGATGAGTAAATATTTTATAATTAATTTAATGTCTGAAGCTCAGTTCCTTTATTTTTAACCAGGTGAATTGCTTTCTTGTGACTGCACTAATTAACAATGATTAAGTAATTATTATGTAGATTTAAAAGCAACTCTTTTTACATTAGAAACCATTTATACTCTGGAATATCAGGAGAATTTGATGGCATGGACCAAGGAGTTATAAGATAATATTATATATTCAATGAATTTTTGGAAGCATAATTTGTCTTTTCATCAAAAACTCAGTGATACTGACATAAGCTTATTTGAAGATTTAAAAGCCTCATCAATTTATTTCACAATTGGTGATTTCAGGCTTTAAGAAACATGAGAATCTAATGGGCATTTCTGTGTCAATGCCACTCCAATAGGTTCTGCTTACTCCTTGCAAAATCACCAAGATCAAATATTTTTTCCCAGCATTAAAATCAATTTTTATAGTTTTTAAGTGTACTTTCAAATAATATAAGTAAAAGGTGAAGAAAGAATACTTTATAAAACTAATTTTAAGACTATTTTTTGCTGAATTTTTATTACTGGGAGTTCAATGTATCATCTCTAAAAGTAAAATAATTTTGATACAATATCAGGAGTGAGAGAGAGAAAGGAAACATGACGTCTTTGTCTTTTATCTAAAAAAAATTAGAACTTTATCACTGACAGTTATTCAATGTCATTTTTTATTCTATTCTTCCTTTAAATTTTATCAAAATTTATTTTACATGTCTTGAATACTTTACTGTTAAGGAATACCTTAATTTTCTTAAAGTCTTATCTATGGAAATTTTATAATTACCTTCATATCACTGGAATATAGAAGTCTGAATTTTTCTAGTAGTACTATTTTGAACAGTCATATTTATATGCTTATATTTATAGATACATGTCTGTATCTCTTATTACTATTCAGCTATTATAGCCATCACATGTTTGGTCTTAATTTTTAATAGTCAATTACTATGAATAAGTATTAAATATATGATTAAAGCTATTTTACAATGTTAACTTAAACTTTGGGTTCATCTTGAAATCTGTTTGAATTAACATTTTCTTCATTAATATGGTTCATATTTTCTTTCTTTGTCTTATGTTTGGTAATTATTTTATAATATATTGAACTCTATAAGTCATATATTGGAGGGAGTCTGGATTATTTTGTTTTTCAATAAGATTTGTTGAGCTGTGTTCTGGCTAGCAATAAATGACTGGCAATGCCTTTTGAAACTCTCAGGCCTCATATAATTCTTTGTTAAGGAAGACCTCACTGTCTTATCCATAGTCCTAAGGCATAGTATTCACTAAAGTGCTTGATTCTTACATCTCTATTGCATGACCATTTTTGCTTTCTTATCTTCTTGTCTGAGTTAGTCAAATGTTAGTAAACATTTTAAATTGACTGCTTTTAATTAGAATAATCAAAAGAAAATGATATCTGGCAAATTTCAAGCCAAGGAGTTGATCACATGGTATGAGAGAAAGAGTATTGGGAGAGTCAGGTGAGAGAAAGATGAAAATTAATTAATACATGGCTCATTCTGGAAAGTATTATACGGGGGCTTTAGGGAAGGTACAGAGCGGGAGGTTAAAAAAAGAATCAGAGACACTAGAACCAAATATGAAGAGCCTTCTGAGAAAAGCTAATATGGGCATTAAAGCATAATTTAATGCAAATAATATATATGTTTGATTCTTATGACCAGCAATTAGAATATGTTATGTATTTGCTCCTATAGATTGAATAAATAAATAAGTGCAAGCTACTTGAAATTTTCTAAATAAGAATACATATTCAGGCAGTTGAAAAAATATAAATAACACATATAAATTGGAACCATGATAAATATAAATAAGGTATGAAAGCCATGATATTTCAAAAAATTATTTAAAACTATGTGTGATGTATAGAATGAAAGAATGAAAATTTCAGGTAAAAATAGAAATGAATAAAAGATAATTAGTTTAATAAGTCTCAAATATGAGGAAGAAAAAATTTTCAAAGCAACCATCCTTTATCAGATTCTTTGATTGGAATGAAAAATCCTATATAATTTAAGTGATGAGTGAGTGAATAGATAGTTAGTAGCCTCAATATATCCTTACAATAATGTATTATAATATTTAATAAGTTTTTCCTTATAACATTCATTAATATATGTTATTATATTTTAAAGGGAAATATTAAGGATTTAGATCCCTATAAACTAGTTAAGAGAAAAAAGGAAAATGTAAAAGGAAATGTATAAAATATATACATATAAATACACACAGAGAGATTTTATCACATAAGCTACCTTCAGTCACTCCAAACACTGAAGACTGATTCTCTTTAAAGGAGGTTTGTTTGTGATATATGAGATATCTGAATTTTCTAATCTGTTGGCTTCAATTATTTGTCATATGGGCAAATATAATTAAGTTTATACTTATTTCCCTATCCTATCTATTCAGTAAATACATTTCAGAATGAATATATATGTACATTTTTCTGCCATATTTAATATATACAAAATAAATACTTTAAAAAATAATCCTAGTAATATAATTTTCAACTAAACTAAAATTTTTTATTATCAATATGGAAATGCCTGCCCATATAGCAAAGAAAAATGCAAACATGACAACCCCCATCCCAAAAAACAGAGAGCATCTACAACTGCAAACAAAACAGTTCCTCAAGATTGAGGAATGAACAAACTTAACAGGGAAATGCAACTATGGACTAAAGTAGACTTACTATTATTCTAACAATGGAAGAACTTGTAACATTGATATAAAGGCAGTGGCCATCTGAGGTTCATAGGCGAGGGAGAGGGAAAAATTGGTGTAGCATGGGGCTTTTTTTTTAATGGTCCTGGGGCCAGAAAATGAACCTGGGACCTTGCATGTGGGAAGAGAGTTTCATCAAGTTTCTCTTTGATTCCTTTCAATATATACTTCAAATGTGTTGGTCTAGTTAATTCCTTTGATATATGCAATTATTAATTCATAAGAAAGACAGTACTGAAAGATACACCCTTTCTAATGGTCATGTTGTAACAATGTCTGGGAGAGTCCATTCATGTGAGTTTACATTGAAGAATATTCAGTACTGAAATTCCCTGTCCATGGCAAAATATAAATTTCCTTTTAAGATGATTGATTCATCATTAGGAAAGCTTTTCTGAATGATTTGGGGCCATAAAAATATATATACATCCACATTGTTTTGTGAATTATTCTTCAGCTAGAGCTTCATTTATTTACACAAAGACTCAAATACAGTTGCATATTTGCTTTAATTCATGAAGTTAGAGAGTCACAGTATAGTTATTTGGATGTCAAACTTTTCTCTATTTAATGGAGAACATAGTCTAGTTATAAAGATCACTTTTCTATGTAATTAAAAATAAAAATCATTCCTCATCCCAAATAAATGATCAAAATTTTAATTGTTATAAGAAAATGACCCTACATTATCATAAGTGTCCCCTATACAAGCATTCTGTTTTTATTACAAATTGTTTTGTTGACAAGGAAAAAAAGAGAGAAGACAAATAGATAAAATAAAAAATGAGGGGGGGGACTTTAACAATGAACTCACAGAAATAAGAGAGATCATAGAAGGATACTATAACCAACTGTATATCAAAAAACCAGAAAATGTAGGGAAGATGGACAAATTCCTAAAACACAGGAACCACCTACATTGACCCTAAAAATGTGTTACCAACCACAAGTGAAGTGATTGAAGCAGTCATCAAAAACCTCCAAAAGATGAAAAGCCTGGGACCAGATAGCTTCACAGGTGAATTCTACCGATCATTCAAAGATGACTAATACCAATCTTGCTCAAGCTCTTCAAGAAATTGAACAGAAAAGAATGCTACCAAGCTTATTCTATGAAGCCACCATCACCCTAAAACCAAAATGAGATAAAGATGCTAAGAAAAAAGAAAATTAAAGACCAATATCTCTAATATATATTGATGTAAAAATCCTCAAAAAAAAAAATACTTGCAAACAGAATCCAAAAGCACATTAAAAGAATTATATACCACAATCAAGTGGCTTTATCCCAAGTATGCAAGGGTGGCTCAACACAAGAAAATCAATTAATGTAAGAAACCATAATGATAAATTGAAGAAAAATCACATGACTCGATTGATGCATCTGAGAAAATATGTCACCCTTTCATGATAAAAACACTCCAAAATATAGGAATAGAAGGAAGCTTTCTCATTATGGTAAAGTGCATAAAAGAAAAACCTAGAGCTAGCATTGTACTCATTGCTGAAATGCTGAAAGCTTTCCCACTGAGATCAGAAACAGCCTTTTTTGCAGAAATAAAAAAGCCAATAATCAAATTTATTTGGAATGGTAAGGGGCCCCAAATAGCAAAAAGTGTCTTTAAAAAGAACAAAGTTGAAGGATTCACACTTCCTGGCTTTAAAGTATATTACTTAGCTACAGTGATAAAAACAGCATGGTATTCACATAAGGACAGACAGCTTGACCAATGAAAATGAATCAAGAACTCAGAAATTGACCCTCACATTTACAGTCAAGTCATTTTTGACAAGGCTGTTAAACCCACCCAGCTAGGCCAGAACAGTCTCTTCAACAAATGTTGCTGTGAGAACTGTAGCCATATCAAAAAGAAAGAAAGAGGACCCCTATCTCACACCTTATATAAAAATAAACTCAAATGGATCAAGTATTTAAATAAAAAAAAAAAAACCCATAAAACTCCTAGAAGAAAATGTAGGAAAACTTCTTCAACATCATGTGGTGGGCAGTAATTTCTTAAACCTTATGCCCAAAGCATAAGCAACAAAAGAAAAAAGTAGATAAATGGGACCTCCTCAAAATTCAACACTTTTGCACCTCAAAGGAGATTGTCAAAAGGGTGAAAAGGCAGCTAACTCAATGGGAGAAAATATTTGGCAGTCACATATCTGAAAAGGACTTAATATATAAGGAGATTGTACAACTCAACAATAAAAAGACAAAGTATCTGATTATAAATTAGGCAAAATACTTGAAAAGACAACTGTCCAAAGAAGAAATACAAATGGTGAAGAAACACATCAAAAAATGTTCACCATCACTAGCGTTTAGGGAAATGCAAAGCAAAACTACAATGAGATATCATTTCATACCTATTAGACTGGTCACTATTAAAAAGTCAGAGATTTGTAGTGTTGGAGAGGATGTGGAGAGATAGGAATGCTTATTCACTGTTGGTGGGAATGTAGAATGGTACAGCCACTGTGGAGGACTATTGGGCAGGTTCCTAAAGAAGTTGAATATAGACTGGCCAAGGGACCCAGCAATACCACTGCTAGGTATATATCCAAAAGAACTGAGAGCAGTGACACGAAGACATCTGCACACCAATGTTCATAGCAGTATTATTCATGATAGCCAAAACCTGGAAACAACCCACTTGTTCATCAACTGATGAATGAATAACCATATTGTGGGTTATTCATTGGTTGTTCATTCCATACAATGGAATATTATGCAGCTGCAAGAAGAAATGAAGTTGTGAAACATATGAAAACATGGATGAACCTGGAGGACATTATGTTGTGTGAAGAAAGCCAGACACAAAAGGACAAATATTGTATGATTGCGCTACTATGAACTATATTATGTAAATTCATGGAAATAATAATTAGAATACAGCTGACCAGAAAATAGAATGAGGGTAGAGAATGGAAAACTGAGGGTTAATCTGTGAAGAAGTAGTTAAAAGGTTTTTTCGGTAAATCTTTGGAAATAAATGGAAATGGTGAGAGCACATCATGGTGTTTATGAATAGCAGAGCTATTATATGATATTGTTGAAAAGGAAAGTCTAAGGACATGTATATTACTAGAAGAAAAGCTAAAAACTGTAACAATGGATTGTATAAGATAGTAAAAACTCATTTAAAGCATGAATATGGGTGATATTACATATATATGATTGTTTCTACAAAACATAAATACAAATATACTAAAGAAAAAGAAAAAGAATAGCAGTTATTTACGGCAGGGTAAGCATAGAGAGATTGAGAGGTGTATTTTGTTTGTGCTGTAAGAATGACTGAAGTGATGAATCCACAAATATATGATTACATTGAATACCATTGATGTATGCTTTGGATGGATTTATGTTTTATTAATAGGTATTAATAAAATTTATTTGTTAAAAAAATTACAAAATAGTTCAATCCTTGTTGAATGGCCATTATTTTAAAAATCAGAAAACTACAAGTGCTGGAGAAATTTGGTGAAAAGTTACACTCCTTCACTATTTTTGGGAATGCAGAATGGTGTATCCTTTGCAGATGACAGCTTGGCCGTTCCTCAGGGAGCTATATATAGACCTGGCATATGATCCAGCAATCCTGCTACTAGGAATATATTCAGACTTGCTAAAGCAAGGTGCAAACTCATATTTGTGCACCAATTTTCATAGCAGAATTATTCACAGTTGATAAAAATGGAAAAAAACTACCTGAAGTGTCCATCAACCAATGAATGGATTAAAAAATGTGGTATATACATACAATGCAATACTATTCGGCTTTAAGAATAAATGAATTATGGATAGGATGTAGATCAATCGGTTTAGCACCTTCTGCCCACTTGAAAGCTTCCTGGTTCAGTCCACAGTGCCTCCTAAAAACAACTAAAGATAACCAACACCAAGCAAACAAAAGAACAAAGCAACTGAGTGGAGCCTATGTTGCTCATTGGTTGAGCTCCAGCTTCCCACAAACAAGGTACAGTATTCCATCCTTGGCCTAATACCTTAAAAAAAAGAATAAATGAAATGGTTAGGTATATGACAACAGGAATGAACCTTGAAGACATGTTGAGTAAAATAAACCAGACACCAAAGAAGAAATATTCTATGGTACCACTAATATGAAATAAATACAATGAGTAATCTTATGGAGTTAAAAATCTATAGTAAAGGAAGCGGGTGGGGCTCAATCGATGGAGCTCCCATTTATGATATGGGAGGCCCCAGGTTCGCTTCCTGGGGCCTCCTTGTGAGGGCAGGCCAGCCCGCGCGGCCCAGTGGCCTGATGCAGCAAGACCTCACAACAGGAAGCAGGTGTGGCTCAATCGGTAGAGCCCCCGTTTACCATGTGTGAGGCCCCGGGTTTGCTTCCCGGGGGCTCCTTGTGAGGGCAAGGTCAGCCCGCGCAGTGTGGTGGGCTGATGCAGCGGGACCTCACAACAAGGGGGAGATGGGCAGACACGGAGAAAACACACAGCGAATGGACACAGCGAACACAAGCAGCAAGGGGGGGGATAAATAAATAAATAAATCTTAAAAAAGAAATCTATTGTATATGTTACTAGGAGATAGAATGAGGGTTGTGAAAGGGGAGCTGATGTTTAATATATGTAGAATACCTAATAAGGTTGCCTTTAAAAGTGTGCAAATATATAGAGTAGATGGTAGGACATTATATTGCTGATTTATCAATGTGATTATGGCCGAAAGGGTAGGTTAGGGACAGAAATGTCAGTTAAAAGAAAGAAAGAAATTAGGTCCTTATAACATAGTGAACTCAGTGGTAGATAAGGATTGTGGTTAATACAACATATACAAGAATAAGCCTTTATGAAGTAGAACACATGTTCGTGTGTATTACATGTTGTTAGGAATATGGTGATACATTGGAAAATGGAACTAATGTAACTTATGAACTATAATTAATGGTAATATTTTAATATACTTGCATTGGTTGGAAAGAAGGTACTATATCAATGTCAAGGGTTAACAATGGGGAGTATACAGAGTATGGGATTTTTCTTTTTTGAGTGATGATTGTATTCTAGAAATGCCAGCACAACTCTGTGGTGAAACAGAGCCACTAAGTGTCCACTTTGGATGGATTATTCAAAGCATGGGGCTGCATAACACAGAGAACCGCATGGTGGATGATGAACTGTGGTTAACTGTACAAATATGAGAACCTTCTCTCATGAACTATAACAAATGTACAAGACATGGTTTTAATTGTAGGGTAGTTTATGGAAAAATACATCAAATATAAACTATAAACTATAAGTAGTAGTAATATCTTGTTGATGTTCTTTTATCATTTGTAACAAATGTTGCATAACAAGCAAGGTGCTGGTGGTGTGGTGATGAATGGGAGTCCTGTATGTTATATATAATTCTAAGCTCACAATTTTTCTAATTAAATAATAAAAAAATAAAATTACTATAAAACCCTAGTAATAAAAACAGTATGGTACTCGCACAAAGGCAGACATATAGACTAATGGAATTGAATTGGGAAGCGGGTGTGGCTCAATGGATAGAGCTCCCGTTTACCATATGGGAGGTCCCAGGTTCGCCTCCCGGGGCCTTCTTGTGAGGGCAGGCTGGCCGGCCCACGCGGTGCGGTAGGCTGATGCAGCAAGACCTCACAGCAGGAAGTGGGTGTGGCTCAATCGATAGAGCCCCCTTTTACCATGCGGGAGGCCCCGGGTTCGCTTCCCGGGGCCTCCTTGTGAGAGTAGGTTGGCCCACGCAGCATGGTGGGCTGAAGCAGCAGGACCTCACAGCAAGGGGGAGATAAGCAGACACGGAAGAAACACACAACGAATGGACACAGTAAAACACAAGCAGCAACAGAGGGATAAATAAATAAATATTTTTTTTAAAAAAAGGAATTGAATTGAAACCTTTGAAATCCAAGCTCACTTTTATGGCAACTGATTTTAGACAAGGGGGCAAAGACCACTCAACTGTTATAGAAATGTACCTTCAACAAATGGTGCCATTTACAGAAAAAAAGAAACATCCTTACCTGGGATAAGACTTTATAAGAATATCAAGTCAAAATGGATAAAAAACCTAAATATAAATATACATACAACGGACTATTAATTCAGCTGTAAGAAGCAATGAACTCCTGATACATGTGACAAAAGGGATGATCATGGAAGACATCAAGTTGAATGAAATAAGCTAAATACAGAAGGACAAATATTGTATGATCTCACTGATTTGAACAATTAGAATAAGCAATCTCATAGAGACAGAATATAGCATGTAGGTTATTAGGTGACACAGTGGACATAGGGAAGGTGACATTAAGGCTTAAAATATACAAGGTACTTATTCAGAATGATGGGAAATGTTATGGTAATGGATGGTGATGGCAGTAGCACAACATTGTGAAAGTAATTACCAGCACTGAAATATATATCTGAATTTGATTAAAAGAGGAAATGTTAGACTATAAGTATGGTAGCAGAATAAAAATTTTTAAAAATCCATGGAACTACATTACACAGTGAACCTTAATTAAACTATGGGCTATAGTTAATACTACAATTAAAAAATGTGTTATAATCAATTGTAACAAATGTTCCATTCCAATGCAAGGCATTAATATTAGGGTGGTACACGGAGATCTTGTATTTTATGCATGATTGTTCTGTAAACACATTTCTCTAATAAAGAAAAAAATGAAAAAAAATTGTAAAAAAAAATCCTAAAATCTTCTAACGTAAAAATTGAGTTTCACATGAATTAGTATTTTAGAGAACTACTGACCTTCACATGGGAATGAAAGTTTCCCCAAAATTAAAAACTTTTCTGATAGGAGTGCTGGTGATATTAACAAATTTGAAATATTTTGTTATTATATAATGAATTATATCATATTTGGATGATGTGCAACACTCTGTGAACCAATATTTTCCAGATGAAACTTTATGTATAAAATGATGCATGTGTAAATGACCCATGCAAATGCCTATATATATCAATGCATTTAAGTGCAACAGAATATGAAAAGTTCTTTTTATGAATTCAGATTACAAATTGAAAGGTTTTAAAAAACCACCATCTGTTGAATTTTGGTTTATAATCCCAAAAGAATAACATAGGTTATCTGAAAGTGCTACTGATATACTCCTTTCCTTTAGGAACCATTTTTTGTAAAGATTCCTGTATTAGTCAGCCAAAGGGGTGCTGATGCAAAATACCAGAAATCTGCTCGCTTTTATAAAGGGTATTTATTTAGGATAGAATCTTACAGTCACAAGACCATAAAGCGTAATTTACTTCACTCACCAAAGTGTTTTGCCACGTGTTGGAGCAAGATGGCTGCTGGTCTCTGCCAGGGTTCAGCCTACCTCTTCTTCTTAAGGCTCTGTGGTTCCAGTTCCTTCATTCTTTCCTGGCTCAGCTGCTCTGGTCTCTCCACAAGGCCAGCTGTAGACTAACAGGTGAAAAGCTTGCCTCTTTTCCTGGGCCTCTGCTGTGTCAAACAAACCTTCTTTCCCTCCTCCACATATCTGCTTCTCTGTGTATTTATTTCCCAGAGCTCCAGCATTAAAACTCCCAACTCCCTTCTCTGTGGGGCTGTTTCTCTGTGAGTCCTCACCCACCAAGGGGTGGGGACTCAATGTCCTACTGACATGGCCCAATCAAAGCCGTAATCATTTAATCAAGTAAAAGTGAAACCTCTGAATCCAATATAATTTAACTTGCCCAGAGAAACAGAGGTGTTTACAAACATAATTCAATATCTATTTTTGGAATTCATGAACAATATCAAAGTGCTACAGTTCCATTTGTGTGAAGCCATATTTTCTTCATATTCAACTAAAAAATCATGTTGCAAAAGTTTGAAAGAAAAAAAATGATTTGAGAATTCAGATGTGTTCTATTAATCCAGACATCAAAGAGAATTTCAAAATGTAAAAGATTTCTCCTTCAAAATATTTGACTGTTTATCTCCACTCACCAAATTTCCCAGCTGAATTTTATAACTATATTGGGATCCTGTAGTGGTAAGTAGAGACTTTTGCTTTTGAGCCTTCATTTACAAGATTTCCTTGGAGCTTCTTAGCCTCTCCCAAATTATGATTCTTTCCAGATAGGCAGTCATTAATGAAAATTTCAGAATAACCCTCAATTGTCTAATTTCCTAAGAATGTCTTTTGAGGGGTAAACATTGACAGTCTAAATGCAACCTAACCTTATTGCTCACACCCCCTGTGTGAGGGGCTTTTCAATCCAGTTTCAGTGAATGTCTCACTCTG
>JAQZBX010070728.1:0-15363 GCA_029593785.1 Cabassous unicinctus
AAAGATTTATTTATTTTATTTATTTATCCCCCCCTTGCTGCTTGTGGTGCTGTGTCCATTCGCTGCGTGTCTTCTCTGTGTCTGCTTATCTCCCCCTTGCTGTGAGGTCTTGCTGCATCAGCCCACGGCGCCGCGCGAGCCGGCCTGCCTTCACAAGGAGGCACCGGGAAGCGAACCCGGGGCCTCTCATATGGTAAACGGGTGCTCTATCCATTGCGCCACACCCGCTTCCTGCTGTGAGGTTGCTGCATCCGCCCACCGCACCGCTCAGGCCGGCGTGCCCTCACAAGGAGGCCTCGGGATGCGAACCCGGGCCTCCCATATGGTAAACGGGGGCTCTATCCACTGAGCCACACCCGCTTCCCTGGTTACACTTTTTTGTCTGAAGGTTTATCGCTTCCCGCTGCACTTCTTTGGCTTCACTTCCACTTTCACAGGCGCGGGTTTAGCAACAGCCTGGCCCACCTCCTCTTGGGCTCCTCCTTCCCGCTGCTTGGGCCGAGCTGACCTTCCTCTTGGGCATCTTGGCGGCGCTGCGGGACGCCGCGCGCCCAGAGCCTTCTGGAAGCCCGGCTGCTGGCGGCTGCCGCTCCTCACGTTGCCCTAGCTGCTGGGACCGGATTCTTCTATTTTGCCACTTACGCATTTATTGTCACATTGCTGTCTTTTAGAATTCTTTTACTGTCCAACAAAATATGCTGATATTTGGCAGTGGGGGAGGTATTGGGTGAACTATCAAGAGATTATCACATTACAGAAGGGCAGCAGCCGCTGCACCTTGTGCAACCTTAAGCCACGTAACATCTGTATGATTAAGGTGGCAGAAAGTTCATTCAGGCACACGGCTGTGAAAAATAGTGTGAAGGAGGAATCAATATGACACTTTATACAAGATGTTACAGGTTATAGTACAATCTAGCTATGTCTATGTTTTCATCCATTCCCTATTGAATGAGGGTGTAACCACCAAAAATAAAATACCTTTGAAATAGGTACAGGATTTTGAACATTGAACTTCACATGGTCCAGTCCCTTCAGCTCATGACTGAGAGAACAGGCTGTAAACGGTTCAGAGATTTGCCCAAGTTCACAGTTATTCTCAGAGACAAGACGGAACATGGATCTCCTTGCTCTGAAGTCTAGTGATCTTTTCACCATACCATAATGCCTCTTATGTGTAAACATCCACCTAATAAGTAAGCAGCCATAACAAAAGATGTTGAAGTCTTAAATACAGAAACATTCCTGTATTTTGAAACAAAATTATGTAGAGATTTGTTGGCTATCAACTCCCCCAAAGGACCATCAGAACAACTTGTTGATCATCCAAAGCTAAGGTTAGGAAACCTACTGCCCTAAGGGAGAAATGCCACTTTGTCAAAGTCAGTTGCATCTCAGAAGGAGGTGGTCAGGGGAAGACATTTCCGGTGGTTTAGGGTCTGGGCTGAAATAGTTAAAGGAGGGTCTTTCAATGGGGGGAATCTGATTGGGATTAGGCAAAAATCATGACAGATTAGGTCTTGAAGCAAGTTTTGTTAAGTAAACTATTGGTCAATAAGTGATCTCTTTGGTCTCAGAAGTGAATCTATTGTTCTGACGGAAGAGCTATTTGCCCAGATCAGCAATCTCTGATTGATAAATTGGTTTTCAGGAATTTCCTGAAGCAAACAGTGAAGTTATTTATTGGTTTACAGCCTTATCCCCTGTACAGTGAGTAACAGTCCCAGGTTGCCCATCACTGAGGGCGTTCTTGGAATGCAGGACTTTGAGGTTTAAAACTGCATTCAGTTTTAAAACTGAATATGCCAGGCAAACCAGGACAATTTGGTCACCCTGCTTTCTGGGAAAGACTGGGAAGAGTCATGTTGACACAGGTGGCCCGGTTCTCTGTCCGTACTGTTAATCTGTGTGGCTGCGGTAGTCTCAATTCTCAGAAGTAATTCGTTTCTTCTTCACTCCTCTCCCAATTCTAACTAACCCTTTTCTCGAAGTCAGATCTGGTGCCATTTGGCAGAGGTCTTAAGCAGTTATCAGGTCATATGAGTCAATATAAATGTAACAATGTGTGAAGAAATTACAGGGTAACTTTTGTGACACACTTAGCTCAGGTCCGTATGTGCATTCTATGAAATTAATCTCATTGATGGCATTGATTCATTATGAAATCAGTCCTGCTGAGAACAGGTTGTGCACGACATGGGCAGTTAAAAAAACTTTTCAGTTGTTTGGGGTAACTGGTTGTATAGATGTTTGTGAGAAGCAGAATTTTTAAGGCTGTTTTTCTAAAATCACAGGAACAAATTCGTTACCTATGTGATTTTTTAAACCAGGCTTAATAATTTTGAATGCTAACATAATAAAAGTAAATTTTCCCTTAAAATGCTGTGTTATCTCCCAGTTTTATTGCCATGGCACCACAATGTCACATTTGTAAATAATATGAAAACATTAAGAAACTGCACTGCTGGCCTAAAAAGAAATCAAGTCTTTTAACTCATTTAAAAGTAAGCATCTGGGAAACTGAAAGGCTGCACCATGCTCCCATTTGTCATTATTTCAAGTTGCTTTTATGAGCAAAGCTTGTCTTACCTAGCAACAGTTGCTAAGTAAGTTGACAACCTGATGTAAGAGTCTGGGAAGGGATAATTTCTTAAATCTTCCCAAATCCAGCTCTCATGTCTTATGTGGCTGAGGCTTTCAGTGCCATTCTTTAATATTAGGCATAGGACCACTCTCTAATCATGGCAAATCATTTAATCCTTACCAGCATCTAGCATTGTACTAAAACCTTGAACCTCTTTTAGCTTCCTTAAACTTCCAGCTTTTCTTAAAGCTGCTTTTTCTGATACTAAGAATATTTTAATTATATGTAGTAAAAGAAATCTTAAATGTAACTATGATCAGAAATCCAAATTACACAAACTTTGTTTGTTGTGCTGTTTGTAATAAAATAATTCCACCAGCCCCTATTGGGGAAACCTTCAAACGGATCCATGAATACAAGCCATTTAAGACGCGCTTTTACACTCACAAAGATATTCTAGGTAAGTCACTTTAATGTTTTCCTTTGTTCTAACACTCGGTAGCATTATATGTCTTTCTTTCTATACCCAGATTTTTTATCAGCTCTTCCGGAATCAAAGTTCCTTGTCCTTACAGGGATACTTGTATGGCATGGTGAGACTATGGTTTGGAATCCCAGCTTCTTTACTTACCAGTTGTGTGCCTTGGTCAGGATATTTAGCCTCTCGATCTGTTTCCTTATGTGTAAATAGTGATAATAATACCTACCTTGCAGGTTGTTGTGAGGCTTTAATGAAATAGTTGTGCCTATTATAAAGCATGGCACCTAAAAATAGACAATATTAGTTCTTTACTCTTTTCCCCATACTTGGGCACTCTGTAAGTGTAGGAGAGGAAATCTCTCTAAATAATACCCTTATAAATGGGTGAAAGAAACTAAAACCTTTAATTAGTAGCTGTTGATGTAAAAATAGATACATATAGATAATATGAGAATATTTACTATATATACATCTCTATTAAGCAAATCAAATTGTAAATACGTTTCCTTCTCTCCTTCGTCCCTATCAGAGTTTTCCATCTGACTTTGAGCCTTATAAGTGTTTTCCTAAGGACTGTCAAATGCTTTTCCCTTCCTTTAACGTGGTAAACTAATGGTTATTTGATTTCACTTCTGATCTTTAAAAATATTACAAGCTAGAGAGTGGAGGCATTTAGAGAGAGAGAAAAGAGGGAGATCAGATTGGAATCACCCTCTAAAAATGTGTAAATACCAAAATGATTTTAACTTTTAGTAAATTTTTAGTATTAATTATCAATTATAATTTCTAAAATGATTTGACTTTTTATGCCTAAGACAGTTTATCTTTATTTTTATATATGCCTTTATTGATTCCTTATGCCTTTATAGGTTATCTGAATCCAAACATTAAGTTGATAAATTTAATCTCTCTAGTTTAAAAAAATCCTTTATATTCATAACCTGTATTTATCATGAAACTGTTTTAAGTCAAACGGCTTAAATGTACTCTCTGTTCTTTATAAGTAAATTCTACAGCAAGGTGAAATGACTACAATCTAGTGAGTATTTTATACAGCAGTAGTTCTCAACCCTATCAGTGTAGAACTTTTTTTTTTTTAATTGTTTTTAATTCAAATATCCAAACAGATACAATGGATTTAATACAAATCCAACACAGACCCACTAAATTGGAATCTCTAGAGAGGGGCCTCAGCATGAGTGTGTTTTGTCTTGTTTTGTTTTGTTTACATAGTTTAATAACTTTTCTATTTTGAAATAGTTTAAGACCCACAAATTGCAAAGATAGAAGAGTTCCCATGAACATCCATCCACCTTCTCCCATTGATATTAACTTACACAACCGTAGTTCATTGTCAAAACCAGGAAATCATCATTGGAACAATACTATTAACTTAGGTACAGACCTTACTGTGTGTACTCTTTTTCTCCCTTGGTGTAGTTTTATGAAATTTACTATGTACAGATTCGTGTAACTATCACACAATCAGGACATTGAACTATTCCATTACCGCCCCTCCCCCCCCCAAATTTCCTTGTTTTACCACTCTCTTCCCCCTAACCTAACCCTGGCAACCACTAATCTGGTCTTCATTGTAATTTTATCACTTTGAAGGTGTTATATAAACAGAATCAAACAGTATGTACCCCTTTGAGATTGGCTTTTTCCACTCAGCATAATGCCCTTGAGATCCATTCAAGTTGTTTTTGTATCAATAATCTGTTCCTTTTTCAGCTTGAGTATTTTTATAAAGCTCTTCAGGGATCCTATTGTACTATTAGGCTTGAGAATTAGTGTGGAGTAATGGGATTTAGGCATAAAAAAGGATAATAAAAACCTACATTTATATCATATTTTAAAGTTATGTAATTCAGTATCTTGATGGTCTAGTCACATTTCTTCCTAGAAAATCTTTCGTAAGGCCTATGCAGTATCTGTCCATCTATTCCATAGTACTCACTGTCCTGTGTTTCTAGATTCACTGATGATTTAGTAGCAAAGATACTTAATCATTGCCACCAAATATGAACTTCCAGTTGCAGGTGACAGAAACACAACTCAGACTACACTATGCATAAAGGGGAATTTCTTGACTTTTACCATCCAACTCCAAGGGGCATCTGGCCTCAGGGACTTCAGTCCACGTTTCCTGTCTTTGTGAGCTGGCCCACTTGTTTACTACCACAGCCAGCTTCCTCCAGCATCAGGGAAAGGAGGAATTGTGAACCCATACAGCTCCAGGTGTCTAGAAAGCCCCTGAGGAAAAAGGCTGCATTCTCCTTACATCCTTATATAAAATCCTAGGGAAGAACCTGGTGGGCCAGGCTTGAGCATGTGTCCAATTCTGGGCCAATTATTGTGGGCTAGAGGATAGGGGTGGTGGGACAGGCCAAGGAGATTGGTTGCTGTGGGTCGCAGTCCCATCAGAACATGAAGTGATGGAGGGAAGTTCTTCAGAGAAGTGGGTCCGGTTGCCAGAGAAAGAGAGGAGATGCTGGGCAAACACACACATGTCCACAAATGCTTTATCTGCATCACCAAGTGAGGCACCATGGGAGAGACACTGCAGTATAAGATGTGTTCTCTAATTTCAGGGAGTTGACCATCAAGACTTAATCACATAAATAGTTAATTCAAGAAATATAGGAGGTGAAAAATGAATAGAATGAAGAATAAGTACTATAAAAGCTTAGATTGGAGGGAAAGACCACTGCATCTGTGGTTTCAGCATTCCAAGGGCTGGTCAGCCACGTAAAGTTCTTGAGCTGTCTCTGACAGTCCACCTTGGTGGGAGAAGGGGAAAATCCTAGTCCCCAGCTCAGAGAGCTTACTTCTCAGCTCCAGACCCAGCTTTGTCCCTAGCTATCTGATATCCAATGGTCCTCCAACCTCTCTAGGCTTTATTTCCCTGAGTGGGGAGATTATTATTATCTGGAAATCAAATTAGGTCATTGGCAGAGAAGTGCTAAATTAAAATGTTACTATTGTAACTACTACCCCTATTGTAACCACTACACACTAAGCCAACCCATGTAACCTTTTAACGAAGGCTTTCTACTGCTGCTCTCCTGATGGAGGTAGCACCACCATCCAGACAGGGGCAGGGAGAGAAGAGCTGTGTAATACGGTAGTATCTCTTGAACATTCAGTCACCGTTCTACATTGGATGTCCAAAATATGCCATCTTTCTGCAGGGCACTCAGTTTGCTTTCCTTCCCTAGTTGCCTGTTGTATGGACTGGGTGTAATGGGGGGAGCCTAAGCGTGCTGTGAGTTCATTCCTAATCAGGGGGAAACTTACCCTTTCAAGGATATTCTTCAAGAAAAGATCAAAGTCTCCTAAAAGGATATATCTCTTAAATAGCCCTAATAAATAACTAGATATGGGTGAAATGAAAAGCCAGAAAACAGTCTGTGGATGTTTGTTTCTCTCCAAATACGCAGATATTGGGGCAAATATTCAGAGTCAAGAAGAGCGATTTCAAGAGGCTGCATTCAAAGAATGTATTGCAAACGCAAAAGCTGAAGTGTGGGCTCAGGTAAAAGAAGTTAGAAGTCAACCTAAAATGCATCTCTACAGTTCTTTCATTTTTTGGCTTTATCCCAAACGGTAATATAGCATATAATCACAAGCACAGACTATGGAGTCAGAACTGACTTTGAATCCTGGCTAGCTATGGATCCTTGGGCAAGTTCCTCAGCCTTTTCTGTAGTCTCAGCTTCTTCATCTGTAAAAGAAGAAGAATAATTCCCACTCTATAGGATTGTTGAGAGGGTTCAATGAAATACTGTGCCTGACACAGTGGCACAGAATAGGTGCTTAGGAAGAAGCACACATCATCACAAGCTTCCTTCCTTCTAAGTTGCTCCACCTGGATGGATGATTCCTGCTCCTTTTATTCTCATTTGATTAAAACCAAAACAAACAAAGAACCAAGAGGACATCCTTGTTGAAAATCATTTATTGTTGCTTAACATTTAATATGTAGACTGTTTGTGAAGCATTTAACACCTCCAGACTCAGTGGCTTTTTTTCCAAATGCTTCATCATAGTTCACTCACCTTTCATCCTCTCTCTCTACTCCACCTCTCTCCAAAATCCTTGCTAGCTTGCCAAGGTGACTGCTGGGGGTCATAGAGGCTATTTGAATGTGTCAGGGCTCACAGAGGGGTCCCAGACACCTAACAGAAGTATAGTCTCAATCTCCCTGCTCCCACTTCTTCCAGAGGTAAATAGAATGCCATAAATGACTTGCTGAAGGGAATTAAAGTTCCTGAGAGCAAGATAAGTCACACTGCTTAGAACAATGTTATTTCTCAGTTTTTAATAGAAAAATGGACTCTTTATTTCAAAGGCTAATGAGCTTCAAAAACAAGCAGTGGAAAAAGCAGTTGAAGAAGCCAATGACAAACATAAAATTCAACTTCAGATTCTGCAAGAGGAACATGAGAAAGATTTACAGGTTTTTATACTGATGTGTCTGTTTTTTTTTTCTTTATTAGAGAAATTGTGGGTTTATAGAACAATCATGCGTGAAATACAGGATTTGCAGATACCATCCTATTATTAACACCTTGCATTAGCACGGAACATTTGTTACAATTGATGAAAGCACATTTTTATAATTGCTCTATTAACTATAGTCCATTGTTTAACTTAGGGTTCACTGTGTACTGTAGTTCCATAGATATTTTATTTTTATTCTGTTATTGTATATATAGCATAACATTTTCCCCTTTTAACCACATTTAGATGTATATTTCAGTGCTGTTAATTACCTTCACAATGTTGTGCTACCATCATCACCATCCATTACCAAAACATTTCCATCAATCCAAATAGGAACCCTGTATATTTTAAGTCTTAACTTCCCATTCTCTATCCCCATCCCATCACCTGGTAACCTATATTCTAGATTCTGACTCTAGGAATTGGATTATTCTAATTATTTCATGTCCTTGAGATCATGTATTTTTCCATTTCTGTCTGGCTTATTTCATTCAACATGATGACTTCAATGGTGCTGTGAATAGTCATGTGCAAATACCTGTTCAAGTTCCCATTTTCAGTTCTTTTGGGTATATACCTGGAAGTGGGATTGCCAGATCATATGGTAATTCTATACTTAGCTTTCTGAGAAACCACCAAACTGTCTTCCACAGTGGCTGCACCATTTTACATTGCCACCAGCAATGAATGAGTGTTCCTATTTCTCTGCAACCTCTCCAATACTTGTTATTTTCCATTTATTAACAACAGACATTCTAATGGGTGTGAAACGGTATCTCATTGTGGTTTTAATTTGCATTTCCCTGATGGCTAGTGATGCAGAACATCTTTTTATGTACTTTCTTGCCATTTATATATCTTCTCTGGAGAGATTCAAGTCTTTTTCCCATTTGTAAAATTGGGTTGTTTGTCTTTTTATTGTTAAGTCTAAGGATTTCTTTATGTATTCTGGATATTAAACCCTTATCTGAAATGTGGTTTCCAAATATTTTCTCCATTGGGTAGGTTGCCATTTCACTTTTGCAATAAAGCCCTTCGAGGTACAAAAGTTTTTAATTTGGATGAGGTACATTTATCTATTTATCTATTTTTTCTTTTGTGCTTGTACTTGGATATAAAATTTAAGAAACCATTGCCTAACATAAGGTCCTGAAGATGCTTTCCTCTGTTTTCTTCCAGGAGTTTGATAGCTCTGGCTCTTATATTTAGGTCTTTGATCCATTTTGAGTTGATTTTTGGTTGGAAATTCTTGGTTGGCAGTTATTTTCTTTCAGCACTTTATTTCAACCCATTGCCTTTTTGCCTCCATGACTTCTGATGAGAAATTGTCACTCAATCTAATTAGAACTCCCTTGTAATAACATGTTGCTTTTCTCTTTCAGTTTTCAGAGCTCTCTCTTTGTCCTTTGCATTTGATAGTGTCATCAATACTTGATGGAGTGTGATTTTCCTTATGTTTATCCTGTTTGGTATTCTCTGAGCTTCTTAGATGTGTATATTCATGTCTTTTGCTAACTTTGGGAACTTCTCTGTTATTATTTCTTTTAATATTCCTTCTTCCCCTTTATCTCTTTTTTCTCCTTCTGGGGTCCCATAATGTATACATTGGTATGCTTGATGGTGTTTCAAAAGTGTCTTAGACTATTTTTGCTTTTTATAATTCTTCTTTCTTTCTGCATCTCAGCCTGACTCTTTAATTTTCTTGTCTTTGAGTTCACTGATTCTTTCTTCTACCAGCTCCAATCTGCTGTTGAAACCCTCCTGGGAATTTTTCATTTCAGTTGTTTTTGTCTTCAATTCCAGTACTTATGTTTGGTTCCTTTTATCATTTCTCTCTCTTTACTCAGACTCTAATATTGCTCATTCATTGTTTCCTGATATTCTTTGTTCTATGTATTTTCCTTTTTCTCCTTGAGCATTTTTAAGACCATTTTTAAAATGTCTTTGTTCAGTATATCCACAGTCTGGTCTTTTAATTGGTATTGTTTGGATGGGCCAACATTTTCTGTTTCTTTGTTTTTCTTGTAGTCTTTTATTTCACATTGTACATTTAAATATTTTAAAATGGCATCTCTGGGATTTATTCCCTGAGATGTCATTTTTAAAAATTTTGTAGCCAGCTGGTGATAAGACATATTTTCTTGAGTTTGTCCTCCTATCAAGAAGGTCTGCCCAAGGTGAATGCAGTGGGCAGAGCCCTCCCTGTCTTTTCTGGGCCTGTGTCATGTCCTGGGCTTGTTGGTTGTTTTGGCATTCCCCTATTTATAGGAGTTGAATGCCCTCTCTATTTCTCAGGAGACAGACCTCTTTCTCCTGGGTGTTTAAAGCAGTCAAGCCTTTGCCCCATACCTCTGTAGTTTCTTATACTCCATTTGTTGTTTCAAACTGCTTTTTGCCAGGAGGGCAAACCCTTGAGGGGTGGGGAGGGGGAAAGCACACTGGAGCAGTGTTTCCCAAAACAGGGCCAGGGATTCACAAAGGGGCCACAGACCAGCTCCAAAGTGTCCTGGGAGGGGAGCTTTCTTGACCTGCTCAACAAATGCAACTCTTCAATTAACTGTCCCCTGCAGCCCTGAGGGTGCATAGCATCTTTATTCCTCCTCTGCTATCCCCTTTCTCCATGGCAGCTTGGAACAATGGCCACCCTCACAGCCAGGCCCCAGAGATCCAAAGTTGCTAATGCAAAGTTGTGATCAGTGATCTGCCATGCCCTTCCCTGGTCTCAAAGAAGAGGATTTCTATGTCTCTTTCTGTCACCAGTGAGCTAGCAAGGGGCTGGACCCCATGGCAGCCTGTCATGAGAGTGTGGGATCAGCACTACTAACTGCCACAGAGAAAGAGCAATTTACTGGCTCATTGCTTCAGGGCCTTGGTTACAAAATATGCTCAAAGGGAAAAGATATAGAACTGTTTTCTTTTTCAGGTAAAGGGAGAGACAGCACAAGATGTGTGTTCAGGTGTGATGATTGTTAGGCAGAGGCTGAAGGGAAAGTGGCAGATGCCTGGTCCAGGTTTGGCTTAATTAAATAAGGGCATAACTAATGAATAGGTCAGAAATCATTGGCCCATTTATTCATTTTTTATCAGTGAGCACCTACATAGAGCTATACTAGTTGCGATTAAATGGACTGTCCTTGCCCTCAGAAGATTTGCTGGCAGGAAAATGAGCTCTGCCTTAGGGTTCCTAAATGGTAGTGGGATGTTGCCTTGGCTCCACTGGTTAACCTCAGCCAGGCCTTGGATTCATCCCTGAGGGGCTGGCTTAGGTGCCCTCTGTCCATCCCCTATTTCAATTCCAATATGTGAAGAGCATTTATAGGATGTCTTATGCAGGCGTGTTATTCGGCTGATATGCACCAGTATGGCCATACTAGTTTTTACAAGTTTTGAAATACTTCTCTATCAGTTGATAAACAGCCACTCTCCAAGTCTCCTATCATCTTAGTCACCCTGGTTGCTACCCAGACCTTCCCCACCCAGCAATCTAAAGGAATACACTTGGCTTGGCAGGGGGCTGTCAGACCTTGCCCCAGTGCTGCAGTCAGAGGCTGTTTACTACTAGGTGGCCCTCTGCCATATTGGTTGATACATATTTTGGATATCACTGTGGGTATTAGGTTCTGAAACTACAAGTATAATTCAGGTGTGAAGCCTGTTTCAAGGCATTCACATCCTAGCTTTCCTTTAAGTAATTTAGTTGTACAACTTTGTTTTAGTTTTGCAGTTTTTTAAAAGCTGCCAAAAGCAATATACCAGAAATAGGTTGGCTTTTTCAATGGAGATTTATTAGGTTGGAACTTACAGTTCTGAGTCCGTGAAAGTGTCCAAATCAAAGCATTATCAGATGATTATTTCTCCCTGAAAACCAGCACGTGGCAGCATCTGCTGGTCTCTCCCTTCTCTTCCAGGTTTCATTGCTATTGCTTCTGGCTTCTTCTCTCACAGGTTCCATTGATTTCAGATCCTTGCTCTCATGACTTTCTTTCTCTGCTCCTGCGGCTTTTTCTCTTTGTCTCTCTCTGTATTCATCCTGTTTATAAAGGACTCCAGTAAGAGGATTAAGACCCACCCTGGGCCATGCCCTACTGAAGTAACCTAATCAAAAGAAAGTCTGACCTTCAATATGTTTTACCCACAGGAATGGATTATCCCTAAGGACATGATTTTCTGGGGTCCATCCAGCATCAAACTCTCATACCTATATAACCTTTGAGTAGAATTGTTGGATTTTAGGCCTTCCATAGAAGAAACTAATAAGAAAAATTATAGGGGAAAAGTTGGAGGCTGACCAACCTGAAATATTGTGTAGGGTTTGGGATTTTACTCTTAAACCACTATCTCAGGGATTTTTCTTATAAATGAAGAACTGACTTGTCTGAGAGGGGATGTGTAGGACTGTTTTTTCTGTTCTAAGATCCACAGACATAGACATCAGTACTGTATCTCAGAGGATGTCTGTGAACCATTAATCTACTCACCTGCGGGTGTTTAACATGCAGATTCCTGGGCCCCACCTTGACTTACAGACTCAGAAGTCTGGCAGCTTTTTAACTAGTGGCCCAGATGATTCTCACACATATTAAAATGTGAGACCACCAATCCATAACAGAAAACCAAGTTCTTCTAGAACATCAAATATTAAATTCTGATATTTAGAGACCACCGGGTAATACTCTGTGTTTTAGTTTCCTGTGCTATTAAAGCATGTACCATGCAATGGGTTGGCTTTAACAATGGGAATTTATTTGCTCATGGTTTTGAGGCCAGGAAAAAAGTACATATCAAGGTATCTTCAAGGTAATGCTTTTACCCTGAGGACTGTGGCATTCTTGGACTGGCTGCTGGTGACCCTTGGTCCTTAGCTTGTCATATAGCAAAGCACATGGCAGCATCTTCTGGTGTCTCCCTTCTCTTCTAGTTTACATTAATGTTCAGCTTCTGGCTGCTCCCTCTGGCATTTCTCTTTATTTATCTGAATTTCATTCTACTTATAAAAGATTCCAATAATAAGATTAAGACCCATTCTGACTGAGGTGGGCCACACCTTAACTGAAGTAACCTCATCAAAAATTCCTACTTACAATGGGTTCACACCCACAGGAATGGATTAGGTTTAAGAACATTTTTTTTTCTGGGGCACATACAACTTCAAACCACCACACTCCACTCTCTGGACCCAAAAAGACATGTTCTTCCCATATGCAAAATACATTCATTCCATCACAACATCCTAAAAGCCTTAAGTCATTTCAGTAACAATGCTAAGTACAAAGTCTCATCCAAATCAGTTATGGGTACAGTCTGTCCTGGGGCACAATTCCCCTCTGTCTGTGGACCTGTAAAATCTAGAAAACAAGTTATCCACTTCCAACATGCAATGGAGGTACAGGCATAGGATAAACATTCCCATTCCTGAAGGTAGAAATTGGAAAACTGGTCACGGGTCCCAAACAATTCCAAAACCCATTAGATTTCAAGGTCTGAGAGTTATCTATGAATTGATGGTTTGTCCTCTGGACCTGATGAAGTGGTAGCCCCCCCCCCCCTTCAAACACTTGCACAGTAGTTAAGCTCTCCCCAAACACTGGGGTTAAGGTTCTATCCTCTCTGAGCATTGGTGGCAGCCAGACTCTCTGTGAACACCAGGGCGCAAGCTCCACCATCTTTGAGCATTGGAGTAGCAGTACTCTCCCTGAACAATGGGGCAGAAGGCCCACCCTCTCCAAGTGCCAGGGCAGACTCCCACTTTCCACACACATGGGTGTGCCTGCTGTCTTAGAGATCTCTTTGGTCCAGACCTTGGCTTCCATGGTTCTTCCCTTCAAGTCATTCTTCCTCCAATTTGCCCTTTCTCCCCCTGTGGTGGTTTGAAACTGTATGTAGCCTAGAAAATCATATTCTTAAAGAGAATCCATTTCTGTGGGTATAAACCTATTGTAAGTAGGACTTTTGTTTAGATCACTTAAGTTAAGGCGTGGCACAAGATGGATCTTAATCTTCTTACTGGCATCCTTTATAAACGAAATGAATACAGAGAGAGACAAAGAGAGAGAAAGGCACTAAAGCAAGATACTGAAAGCAAAGAAACCTGGAAGAGAATGGAGAGACCAGCAGACACCACCATGTACCTTGCCATGTGACAGAGGAGTCCAGGATTGCTGGCAGCCAGTCATCAGGGACAAAGCATTCCCTGGTGATGCCCTGATTTGGACATTTTTCTCAGCCTCAAAACTGTAGGCTTGTAAGCTAATAAATTCCCAATGTTAAAAGCCAACCCATTTTATGGTATCTGGTTCAACACTTAGCAAACTAAAACAATCCCTCCCAGTCCAGGCTGGCAGTGGTTCCATTAAAAATTATGTGAAAAACTTGTTGGCTTTGCATGTAGTTCAGCAGTATCCAATCCAGAAGGTCTTTCCATAGATCCTTCCTGGATAACTGCATTTCAAATCCTGACTTCCATGAAAATTGCTGACTGGTTCTATGTTCAGTTAAGCTCTCACTTGGAGCAATGTATTCTGGGAACTCACTTTCTGGAAGCTCAGAATTTTCTAAACCATCAAATGCTTCTTTGTGCCCAGGCATTCCATTCAGATAATAATAAGATTCATTATCTTTTTATGAATCAGGTGTTAATGACATGTAGAAGTATTTCTATTCAAACTATTAAAAGCTTATCCTTTTCTTCTCATATTACACTATAATCTGCAAGGAGAAAATAAGCTGCATCTTCCACACATAGCTTGGAATCTCCTCAACTAACAGACTTGGTTGTTTAATTTTCCAAATCCAAAATAGATTAAATACTGAATGTTGTTAGAACAGAGAGTCTGTAGCCCAATGGAATAGGAGGAACAAGAAAATTATAAAAAGCAGATAGCACATCCCCAAAAAGCACATCAATCTGGGGTCATCTATGATAAAGCCAAATGGCCCCATGGACTTGAACCACTGTTAGATAAAGTGTATAACTTTTAGTCCAGTATAGTTATTCATCTTTGTCTACTGAGCCCGAATCATCAAGAAAATGTTAGATTGTGTTCATTATCTTTTTATGAATCAGGTGTTAATGACATGTAGAAGTATTTCCATTCAAACTATTATCAAAAATTTTTAGTGCTTTATGGGACAAGCCTTCTGCTAGCTTTTGTGAATGGGCAACGTTTTCCTGAAGAGATTTTCAAAATGCATGAACTGAGGTCATTCTGGGGGGAATCTCAAAGTTAATTTCTGTTATGTATTTCATTTTTTAATTTTTTACCCTTAAAGTAGCCAAAATGAGAAGTTGAAGACTTTCCTTCTCTTGAGAAAGCCAAAGTCTATCTAACAAAAAAATTTTTTTTTTCTCATAAACTTTTCTAAGGAGCTAAAAGCAAGAACTTGCTTGACTTTCAGCTTCAGCTGAAGGATGCTCTCTGGATATACTGTGAGTGGAGCTGGCTCCTCAGGTGCTATCACAGAAAGCAGTAGTGGTGGGTGCAGGGGGCTGAGCAACCTTCAACCAGGAGAACTCTACTTCTATTGGTTTTATTTCTTTCCACTTCTGGGTAAGATTTCATTTGAAAAAGAGATCCTGCAGCTATTTTTAAAAAGCTAGAAAGAAAATCATTGCACTATCTTATAATAATATACAGGTTTCTGGAATGACAATAAATTGATAAATCTCTTGAAAGACCCCAGCATCACAGCCAGCAATGAATCTAGAAATTGGAGCTTAAGAATCCTGGTTTCTATTCCTAGTCCTTCCACTGATTTGCTATGTGATATAACTTGATTTCTTTATGTTCCC
>JAQZBX010070729.1:0-15360 GCA_029593785.1 Cabassous unicinctus
GGGCAGGAAGACTTGTTGTCCCTCAGAGAATTTAAAACCAAGGAATTTAACATGAACTTGTGTAACTTGGGCCTTCTTTGCCAACACTTATATCCTTTTCCAGTTAGTCTCTGTAGCATTAATTCTGTGTCCTTGCATGAGGCTTCTTGTGTCTTGCTAGCATGAGTAAGTCATCTACATTTTGAAGGAAACGTTCTTCCCTGAGTTGCACCCCCCTGCAGATCCCTGGATACAGGTTGCCCCAAAAAGTTCAGAGAATTCTTAAACACATGCAGCACAATCCAATACTGTTGCTTCATTCCAGGGTTGGGATCTTCCATTTCCAAAGCTAAGAGTCTCTATGATTCCTTCTTTACCAAGATGCAAAAGAAAGCATCTTTTAAGACCAGGACTGTGAATCAGGTGTATGTGTTTGTAATATTAACAAAGAGTATGTAAGGACTGGGCATCCCTGGGTGGATCTTCTCCACTGTCAGATGAATAGCTCTCAAATCTTGTACAAATCTACATTCCTGAGTACCTGCTTTAAGCACTGGTAAGATATGGGTATTAAAGTCTGGTTGACAGGCTCTATTTAGTCCCCACTTGAGAAAATTCTTGAATGGGTGAGATTCTAGCTCTAGACTCCTGTCTGAGTGGATACTGTGATAGATGTGGCAGGGTGGTGTTTGGCCACAGTTTTACCTTGAATTCCTGTGCTTCAACTGCCCATTCTGGGGGTATAAACAAATACCTCTTGTTTATTCCCTTTGGGCACTACAAACTTCTTATTGTCTGCAGCTAAATCCAGCAGGGCTGCTTTGAAGGAACAGATGTGTATGGCTGGAATCTGCATGTTCACTTCATTAGGTGAAAATCAAAGTGAAGCTTGCAAATTGGAGAGTAAGTGTTGGCTGAGAAGAAGAATTGTGCATTCAGGCATGTAGTAAAATCCATGAACCAGTGGAATCTCTCCAATCTGACATCACAGTGGTTCTGAGAATGGTTTAAAGTTTTAGTCCCCAAAGCATCAATGGTGGGGACTGATTCATTAGTTTCTTTACTTAGTCTGTGGTTTAAAACTGAATAAGTGGTTCCAGTGTCCACCAAGAAGTCAACTAACCTCTTATCCACTTGAAATGACATCTGAAATTCTGTGTGGGTGATTTAAATGGTTTCCAATCAGTGAAAGTTGCTCCCAGGCCCCATCACCGCAGGTTGCTGTCTTCATTCCCTGCTAACTGTGGGAGTTGGGCCACTAGGTGGGATTTCCTGGGCCCATCCAATCTCAGAGAGAAGGGCATTCCTGCTTCCAGTGTCCTTCCTCCTCACAGTAAGCACATTGGTGGGGATATAATGGTCTTCATGGGGGCCCTGGGGGTCTTACTCTTCAGTGTGCTTCCCATGGAAGCTTTCTTCTCAGGGCCTGCTGGCCTTGAATGTTCTTGCTGATAGCTGCTCCTATGAAGCTGTCTTTGTAGGCAGCATATTTCTTTTGTTGCTTCTTATGGCTGGACTCTCAGTTGTGAAAAACTTTAAAGGCAATCTCTACTAATTGTGATATAAGCATGTCCAATTGCCCTTCCAATTTCTGGGTTTTCTCCTTATATCAGGAGCAAGTTAAGTTTAAATCACAGTGCACAGATTAGTTGGTCCTGGGTATAAATCAGTGTACTGCCTATAGGCCTTGAGCAGTTACTCTAAATAGACAGGCTGATTTTCTTCAGGGTCTTAAACTATTTGCTGATTTTATTAATGTCCCTTTGTTTGGGCAATCCTTTTCTAAGGCCTCCAATAATATAAGCTTAATACTGATTCAATTTGGTCCAGTCTCACTGCTCATTTGCATTCCAATTTGGCTCAAATCAGGGAACTGCTTGATCTCCTGGAACATGCACCAAATTGAGTTATTGTTGCTCAGAAAGTCAGCATGGTCATGGGCTTATGTGTGTGTGTGTGTGTGTGAGTGTGTGTGTGTATATATATATATATATATATATATATATAATACACCACTCATACATGAATATACATAAACACTAAGTGTATAGTAAAGGACCATGCATAATATCATATAGGGCCCCATACTTCACCCCACCACCAATATTTTTCATTGTTGTGAAACATTTGTCAAAAATTATGAAAAAGCATCATCAAGGTACTATGAATATCTATAGTCCATATCTTATATTTGGTGTACATTTTCCCCAGCTCATCTTATTTATTTTTTGTTTATAAAATATACAATTTACCTAAAGTATGCAATCAATGACATATGTTATAATCACAGAATTGTGCATTCATCACTTCCATCAACATCAGAGCATTTTAATTACTCCAAAAAAGAAAAAAGACAAAATAAACCACTATCATACTCACATGCTAGTGCTACTAATTACAAATCCTATGATGTGCTTTCACCATTTCTATTCATTTCAAAACATTCACAAACAACTTTTTGTTTTTTTTTTTACCAATTCTGCACAGATGAAATCTCAGCTTTCCATTCTCTAACCACATTCTATTCTCTCCATAGTGGTTGTATCATTCTATATTCCTACAATTGTGTATAAGTGTTCTTATCTCTCCATATCCTCTCCAAAACTTGTAATGTTCAGTTTTGTTAATAATCACCATTCTAGTAGGTGTGAAATGATATCGCATTGTAGTTTTGATTTGCATTTACCTAATAGCCAATGATGTTGAACATTTATCACATAGTTTTTTTATTTTTGCAATTTGTATTTCTTCCTTAGAAAAATGTTTCTTCAGGTTTTTTGTCCAGTTTTTAAACAGGTCATTTGTCTTTTTATAGTGGAGTTGGAGGATCTGTTTATATATAATTGATGTTATATACTTGTGGGATTTGTAATTTGCAAATATTTTTTCCCTTTATATAGGCGGCCTTTTAATCCTCTTTACAAAATCCTTTGAGTTGAAGAAATATTTAATTTTGAGGAGGTCTCATTTATCTATTTTTTTAATTTTGTTGCCTCTGCTTTGGGCATAAGTTTTAAGAGACCCTCACCTACTACAAGGTCTTGTAGATATTTCCCTACATAATCTTCTAGACATTTTATTGTCCTTACTTTAATGATTAGACCATGGATCCATTTTGAGGGGATTTTTGTATAGGGAGTGAGATAGTGATCCTCTTTCATTCTTTTGGTTATGAATATCCAGTTCTCCCAGGACCATTGGTTGAAGAGACTTTTCTGTCCCAGAAAATTGGCCTTGGTAGGCTTGTTAAAAATCAGTTGACATAGAGATGAGAGTTTATTTCTGAACTATCAATTCATATCTATTGATCAATGTGTCTATTTATGCCAATACCATGCTGTTTTGACCTCTGTATCTTTATAATACCCTGTAAGCTCAGGAAGTGAAAGTCCTCCCACATAGCTCGTTTTTAGGAAATTTTTGGCTCTTTGTGATACATTGCCTTTCCAAATAAAGTTGGTAATTGCCTTTTCTATTTCTGTCAAGTAGACTGTTGGAATTTTGATTGGTATTGCATTGAATCTAGAAATCAGTTTGGGCAGGATTGACATTTTCACGATGTTTACTCTTCCAATCCATGAACACAGAATGTCCTTCCATTGGTTTAGAGCTTCTTTGATTTCTTTTAGCAGTGTTTCATAGTTTTCTGAATACAGATACTTTACATTCCTGGTTAAATTAATTCCAAGATATTTGAGTATTTTTGTTTCTACTGCACATGGAATTTTTTTTCTTGATTTCTCCTCAGCTTGCACATTACTAGTGTATTGAAATGTTAATGTATTTTGCTTGCTGACCTTGTATCCTGCCATTTTGCTTAATTAATTTATTAACTCTAATAGCTTTGTTGTAGATATTTTGGAATTTTCAAGATATAAGATCATGTCATTTGCAAATAGTGAGAGTTTTACTTCTTTTATATTTTGAATTTCTACTATAGTCAACGTAGTTTTTTTGCATTTTCTGCAAGATTGTCTTATTTGTTGTCATACAGTTTCATACTGTACCCTCTTATGATCTTTGTATTTCTGTGGGGTCAGCCATAATGTCCCCCCTCTCATTTCTGATCTTAATTATTTGCATATTCTCTCTTTTTTTCTTTGTACTCTCACTAAGGGATTGTCAATTTTACTGATCTTCTCAAAGAACCAGTTTTTGTTTTTGTTGATTTTGTCTATTTTTTTTGTTCTCAATTTTATTTATTTCTGCTCTAATCTTTGCTACTTCTGTCTTTATGCATGTTTGGGATTGGTTTGCTCTTCTTTTTCTAGTTTCTCCAGTTGTTCAGTTAAGTATTTGATTTGAGATATTTCTTCCTTTCTTAAATAGGCAATTAAGACTAAAATTTTCCCTCACAACACTTCTTTCACTGTATCCCATACCTTTTGATAAGTTCTGTTTTTCTTTTCATTCATCTCGAGATATCTACTAATTTCCCTTGCAGTTTCTTCTTTGACCCACTTGTTAGCAGTGTGTTGTTTAGCCTCCATATATTTGTGAATTTTATCCTTTTCTGCCTATTATTGATTTATAGCTCCATTCCATTATAATCAGAGGAGGTGCTTTGTATAATTTCAATCTCCTTAAATTTATTGAGAGCTGTTTTGTGTCCCAATAAGTGTTCTACCTTGGAAAAAGATCCATGAGTACTTGAGAAGAATGTATAACATGCTGATTTTGGATGCAATGTTCTGTATATGTCTGTCAGATCCAGCTTATCATATTGTTCAACTTCTCTGTTTCCTTGTGGATCTTCTGTGTAGTTGCTCTGTCTATTGATTTCAGTGGCATGTTGAAAGCTCCAACTATTATTGTAAAGACATCTATTTCTCTTCAGTTTAGATCTGGTCATTTGGGGCACCCTGGTTAGGTGCATAGATATTTATGAGACTCATTCCTGGTAAATTGTGTCTTTTATTAATATATAATGGACTTTTGCATCTTATCAATTTTTGCATTTAAAGTCTGTTTTCTCTGACACCAGTATAGCTACCCCTGCTCTCTTTTGCTTACTGTTTGCATGAAATATCTTTCTTCAACCTTTCACATTCAGACTGTTTGCATCCTTGGGTCTAAGGTGAGTCTCCTGCAGACAGCAAATGGATGGCTCATGTTTTCTTATCCATTCTATCATCCTATGTCTTTTGATTGGGGTGTTTAATCCATTAACATTCAAAATTATTATTGTAAAGTCAATACTTACTTCAACCATGTTGTCCTTTGCTTTTCATATGTCATATCTTATTTTTGTCTATCTTTTTTACCCTTTTTAGCCTTTCTGATAGTCTTCATTTCTACACTCTTCTCAAAGACTCTCTCTTTCTCTCTCTTTTCCTAGCTGCAGAACTCCCTTTAGTGTTTTCTGCAGAGCTTGATTCTTGTTTACAAACTGTCTTAGTTTCTGTTTATCTGTGAATATATTAACCTCACTGTCATATTTAAAGTTTTGTCAGAGAAAGAATTCTTGTTTGGCAGTTTTTCTCCTTCAGTACTTAGTTATATCACACATCTGCCTTCTCACCTCCATGGTTCTGAAGAGAAATCTGCACTCTCTTACTGGAATTCCCTTGCATGTGATGCTTTTCTTTGTCCTTGTTGCTTTCAGAATTTTCTCTTTATCTTGGCATTTGGTGTTCTGAAAATTATGTGTCTTGGGGTAACTCAATTTGGATTTATACTAATTTAAGTATGCTGTGTTCCCTGGATACACAAATGCATGTTTTTCATGAGAGTTCGTAATTTTCTCGCCATTATTTCTTCAAATAGTCTTTCTACCTCTTTTTCTTTCTCTTCTCCTTCTGGAAGTCCCATAACAGTATGTTGGCGCACTTCACACTATCATTCAACTCCCAGAGCACCTGCTCAATTATTTCCATTCTTTTCTTTCTCTGTTAATCTGTCTTTTAAAATTCAGCTGTTCTGTGCTGATTCTTTCTTTTGGCATTTCAAATCTGCGGTTGTATGCCCCTATTGTATGTTTATTTAATTATTTATTTTTTAAATTTTTTTAAAGATACTTCGATTACGTAAATGTTACAATAAAATTATAGAGATTCCCATAAGGCTCACCTCTCAAGCCTCCCACAACCTCCCACATAAACATCCATCATTAGTGTGGCACATCACCTGCAGTAGATAAATGCATCTTGGATCATTGCCATTAAGCATGGACCATAGTTAACATTGTAAAGCAAACTCCCTTCCACACAATCCTGCATGTAATATGATGATATAAAATGGCCTATATCTGTAATTTCAATGGCACTCAGGATAATTGCCAAGGTCTGAAAAACCCCTGTATTACAACTGTTTTTCCTTCTCCCTGCCCCCAAAGAATCGAGTGGCCACTGGCTCTACATTAATGTTGTAATTTTTTCCATTGCTTGAATCACAATTTGTCTATAACAGAATACCAGTAAGTCCATTCTAGTCCATAGCTCTTCCCCGCATCCTGAGGAGTCTGGGATGGTGATGTCCACTCCACCTCAAAGTGAGAGGGGGTTTATATCCCATGGATAAGAAGGATGGAATAATCCTGACTGCAGCTGCAGACTCTCTCAATTACCTGGGATGGCTGTTTTCCATTTTCATCTCCCCACCAGGTGTCCTGGGGGGCCCAATGAGCTGTAGAGTAGAAGTTGCAGCTCCATCAGGATTCCAAGCCCAGCTGGCACATGGACAGCCCAAAGACTCCAGTCTCTGGATGTACACCTACAAATTCCAGCACCACATGTAGCTTTGAATAGAAGGGACAGATGGACCATGTGCAGGAGAGACATATTTGAGTCCAACTCTGTCACTCTAAGGAGCAAGGATTCCAAAGTAGGGCCCACTGATAAGGCACCAAACTCTTGGGCTATCAGCCTTGATATATGACCTGGGTGTCTCCAGAGCCCTCAGAAGCCCCTCTATTTGGGGTGATATCCACATTGGAAGCTTATGAGGTCCTACTGAGATATGCATAAGTGTTACCTCTGGGATGACATATTGACTCACTCTGAAGTCTTTTAGCCATATGAACTCATTTGTTTTTAACTTTTCCCCCTTTTACTTGAGGTCTTTTCTGAGTTGTATTGCCCATTGGCACTTGGTAGTAATCCCTCATTGCCAGGGAGGCTCATCCCTGGGAGTCATGTCCTATGCTGGGAGGAAGGTAATGCATTCATATGCTGAGTTTGGCTTTGAGAGAGGTCACATTTGAGCAACAAGGAGGCTCTCAGAAGGCAACCATTAGGCACCCCCATAATAAAATGCTAAGTTTCAATGTCAAGAGCAAAGAATCGTATGGCTAATCATCAATAAAAAGAGCCCATCAGTGGATCATCCTCCCTTGCCAGACACTGCCCCTGCACTTGGGGACTGTTGCTGCTCCCTTGGAGAATGTGGCAGAGCTCTCCAGGATGGAAATTCAGTATTCCCTCATTTAGTGAGTTATTCTCCACCTATTGTGACCATGCCCCATGAGCATTTGAACAATTTTATAAACATTTTATGTATGTTCAGGTGAACTTCCCCCCATGCACTCCCCATCCCTGACTCTCCCCACCAATGATCCTCTCTCATCCCAGTTGTAACCTTTCTGTGATCCAAAGTTTCTTTAAATATGAAGGCAATACAATAGCCAAATACAATTAATAGGAAAATGAAATAATAATGATAAGTTTAAATGTAAGAGATAAAATGCATGATAACTTTAAAAAAATAAAATAAAATAAAATCAAAGGATTGGGATATTCAAAAAATGGGAAAACATTTAAAAATTTTTTTTTTTTTTTTTTTTTTTTTACATTTTGCCTTTTATCACTGCAATATCTGGTGTTCAATCTGTACCGTGGCACTTTCCCTCTCTCACCCCAGTGTTTCCCAAATTTTCATTTAATTTTCAAAGATGTTTTAGGTCACAACAAAGTCACACACAGAGTACAAGCGACTCTCATATACCCAACCTCCTCTTCGTTTCCTCACCCCATATTAAAACCTTTTTGTATGTGTTTGGTAGCATTGTTATAACTGATAAAAAGATAGTGAAACATAGCTGCTAAACATTGTCAATGTTTTATAGTATGGTTTACATTTTAGATCGTACATTTCTATAAATTTTGATGATATTTACCATGTCCAGTGTCCATCACTGTAAGGTAATGAAAAACATTTCCACTGACCAATAAACAACCCCTGTTTGATCTATTCTTTTCTACCCACCCCATCCCCCCAGGGCCCAAAGTGATCCCCTGTCTTGACTCATTGGATGACAAGATTCATAGCTACATGCAACAAGAGATCCTGGCACACTGGTTTGTGCTTTTAAAAGATGCCCACCTGTCTATTTTTGAGCAAATCAGTGGTCCCAAAGATGGAAGTCCATCCCCTTCCCGCTTATTGTGTGTGTCTTCACCCACTGATACAACACAATATGACAGGATGAACATTCACACACTCCCTAGAAGCCTGCTCCAGATGTGCTTTTTCCCAAATGCCCCCCAAACCAACACCCTAAACCAGTGACACTTCCTTGTCATAGTGCCATAAGAGCACTCCCACCTCTCTACTTTCAACCTCATATCCACAAATCCCAAGTTTTCACCTGGTCCCTCTCTCATCTCTTCCCCCAGTATCCTGGGTATTCTAACACACCATTCCCAATCTACCCACCTGTCAACCCTGCACCACCAAACCCAATAATATCACTATCCACCTGTCCTATCCCTTCAGTATGCAACTACACTCTATCACTTTACCATAGATTATGTCCATATGGGTGATGGCTCACAACTTTCTCTTCTCTTTCTCTTTCTTGTAAACCTTTCTTTCAGACAATAGCTCTCAGAGACTGCTCAATTTCCTTAATTCATATCAGTGAGGTCATGTACTGTTCATCCTTCAATGCCTGGCTTACTTCACTCAACATAAGTTCTTCAAGATTCATCCATGTTATCCCGTGTATTAGCACTTTATTCCTTCTTACAGCTGAGTGATATTTCATTGTATGTATGTACCACATTTTGTTTATCTATTCATCTGTTGATGGCACCTGGGTTGATTCCAACTTTTGGCAATAGTGAACAATGCTGCTATGAAAATTGGTGTGCATATATCTGTTCGTGTCTTTACTTTCAATTCTTCTGGGTATATACCCAGCAGTGGTTTAGATTTGCATTACTTTAATGGCCAATGATATTGAACATCTTTTCATACATTGTCCATTTATATATCTTCTTTGGAAAAATATTCGAATAATTTGTCCAATTTTTAATTGGGTTATTTGCCTTTTGGTTGTTGTATTATAAAAGTTATTTATAAATTCTGGATTTTAAGCCCTTATCCAATGTAGTTTGTAACCATTTTCTACCAATCTGTAATGTAACTTGCACTTTCTTGACAACATCGTTTGATGTACAAAAGTTATTTTAGTTTGATGAAGTCAAAATAATCTATGGTTTTTGTTGCTTGTGCTTTTGGTGTCATATCTAAGAATACATTGCTAAATCCAAGGTCATGAAGATTTGCCCCAATGTTATCTCAATGCAAATATTTTACCTTGCAAAAAACCAATCCTTCCCCCACAGGCTCTTAACACTCTTCCCTTCTTTAACAACCAATAATTAGGTTTAAGTCACAACATATTTGGTGGGTCTTCTGAGGGAAAAAAAGGAGTTATTCTTCAAAGGAGCTGCAGAGCCTAAACAACATGTATCAACCTCAGACAGGAGAGTATATATGGCACTGGATCCTGAGGGTGAATAATCAAGGGGTATCAGTTGGATAAAGAAGAATTTATTCATGAGAGAGCTTTCTTCCGTGACACAGGAATAAACCCTGGAAAGGACACAGAGAGGGTGTTATCATAATGCTAGGATGGCTTTTGGAATCTTAGAGAAAAGGTTTCATCAAAATTCTCCCTATAGGATAATGATACCATGTTAGACAAGGTGACCAAGAAGTACTGAGTACCTTGGAGGCCTTGGTGTTACAGATGGTGGGAGTTAAATCCTGTGATGATCAGTGAAATTATTTTGGATGCAGTGGTTGAGCTATACTGAGACATCCCCTCTTAAATAGAGGGCAAATTAGCACATTTCATGCCTTCCGCTATTAACAAGGATGTACAAGACCTAGTAGACCTCTTTGAGTTTGGGAGGCAGCAATTCCAACACTCAGCAACACTGCTTCAACCCTTTTGCCAAGAAACCATGCGGATTTCAGTTTTGACGGGGCCCTATAGCAGGTCCAGGCTGTGATGAGAGCAGCCCTGCCACTTCGGCCATTCTAGCAAACAGACCTGTGCATTTGAAGTTGTTGGCATAGCCTAGTAACTCCTCCTCCATCCCTCCTCTGAAATCTTCATTGAAGATGTGGGGGTCTGAGAAAGTGGAGTTTCATTTCTACATACAAATACTCAAATGTGGAAGTGAAGCCCCTGGGGCAATGGAGAAGCTAAGTACCCCTGTAATTTTCTTCAAAATCAGGATACTGTAGCCAAAAATTAAAACAAATGGAAAGGGAGGTCCTAGTGGCCCTCTGCCTTGAATGTCTAATTCATTATAATATAAATTAAGGAGATGAGGAGGAGTTGCTACAATGATTCATAAATAGCAACAAAATATTAATGCTGTTTATAATTGTTTTCAAACAATCTACATAGAAAATATGAAGTCACTTCTGAAGTTTTAACCCTACATTCCTGACTACCCAAAAATGGAGACAAAACTGGGATCACCAAATCAGTTATAAAATCATGTTTCGGGGGATCTTCTCCAAGATACCATGGGACATCACCATTTTCCCCTTTCTGCCCTGCTCCAACTTCCTGGATTTCTACCTGCTGTCAGACGAAAAGATTCCAATGTCCTTGCAGATGCCTGCTGTAGAGTACAGCAAGAACCTCTGCATGGCCTAGACTCTTCCTTCATTACAGTCTTTCCCCCAGGATGGGAGCTTAGCCCAGGACAATCTGGGTAAAACACACTAGATTATACACTGCAGTAGCGTATCTCATGACTTGATACTCAGTGGAAAAAACTTTTAACCATACATCCTTGTAATGAAATAATTTTCAGTAATAATAATGTTATGACATGAAATGTATAGGACAATGGCCAGAAGAGAGCTGCAATAATGAATATTTTTTGAATTTGTATATATAATAATAATAAAGTATATAATAAAGAAAAAAGTAAAGTTGTAGTAAAAAAGGAAAGATTAATAAGACTAATATTTTAATCACATTAACATACTTTTCATTTTGTAATGAATATTTTCAAACACACGGAAAAGTTAAAGAACTTTACATTGAATAGTTTTATTCCCACTGTATATATTTTACCAATAACATTTTATTATACTTGTTTTATTACAGAGGAATCCGTGAATCCATTCCCCAAACTTAAATTTTTATTTAAATAAAAATTTTTATTTTAAAGTATTTTCATATTTATGGAAAAGTTGCCAAGATCATACAGAGTTCCCACATACCACACACCAACATCCCCTATTATTATCTTAAATTACTATGGTACACTCATCAAAATTAATAAACAAAATTGATACATTATTTTTAACTAAATTCCATGCTTTATTTGGATTTCTTTAGTTTTTACCTAAGGTCTTTCCTCTGTTCCAGATCTCATAAAAGATATCCTATTTCACTTAATTATCCCCTTAGACTCCTCTGGGATAGGACACTTTTTCAGAATTACCTTATTTTTGAAGCCCTTCAAAATTTCAAGGAGTACTGGTCAGGTAATTTATAGATGTACCTCAACTGGGGTGTGTCTGATGTTTTCCTCATGTTTAGTCTGGTGTCATGAGTTTCTGGGAGAAAGATCCATGTGGAAAAGTGCAATTCTCAAAACATATCAATGGTACATGCTATCAACATGAGTTTTAATTGATGAATTTAGCTTGGTCTACTTGCTGTTAGTGCTTGACAGTTTTGTCCACTGTAAAGCTAAATATTTCCCCTTTTCCCAACTGTACTCTTCAGCCACAGACCACTAAACATAACCCACTTAACAGTGGAGAGGATCAACATAAATTATTTAGAGGCATCTGCAGGAGAGTTTGTCACTTCCCCATTTATTTATATTATATAGATACATGCATTTTTTTTTTATTCATTGAGTTATAATCCTATATTGCTTTATTTATTTTCTTCCCCAAATAATTGAAATTTTGGGGACTCTTTCCTTTGGCTCCTGTATCCCTTTGAAATACCCCTCATTGTTTTGTTTTATGAGAAATTCCTTGAGAATATATTAGTAAATTGAATTGAGAAATATGCAAAAACAAATAAAACCCATGATTCACCTAGTAGTGCAAAAATCAATAAATATAATTTACCACATTAAAAACTAAAAACAAAAAAAGAAGAAAAATCCATTTGATCCTCCTATTAGATACTGAAAAATCATTTGTCCAAATTCAACATTCATTCATGAAAAAAATGCTTAGGAAACTAACATTTAAAGAAACTTACTCAACCTGATAAAGAGTGTCTGTAAAAATATAATACTAAAGATGAATATTTCATGCTTTCCTTCTAATCTGGAAATAAGGAAATAATATCTTCTCTTGCCATTTTTATTCACATTATCCTAGAGGCGCAGGCCAGTGTGGTAAGAGGGAAAAAAACAGAGCAAGAGAGGCAGAGACAAAGACAGAGACAGAGCAAACATATATTAAGAGAAGCAAACTATCCCACTTTATTTACAATAACATTGTTTACCTAGAAAATCACTTGGTTTATCATCATCAATAATGCACTACAACTAATAAATGACTTTAACAGGGTCTTAGAAAACAAAGTCAACATAAAAATTCAATGATATTTGTTTATATAACCAACAAACTACATGTTCTTAATTTTTTAAAAAAATATTTCACAATACCTTAAAAATGCAAGAGTCAGAATGAAAAATAATAACATTGTGAAATGTCTCTACACTAAATCTTTCAAAACACTCCTGGGAAAAACTAAAGAAGCCCTAAAAACTGGAAAGATTTACTCTGCTTATGGATGAGAAGGCTCATTATACATAAGATATCTGTTCTCATTAAAATAATATTTTATTTCTACACAATTCACCAAAATTCCACAATGTTACTTTGTAGAGGCTGACAAACTGATTCTCAAATTTGGAAATGCAAAATATCTAGAATAGCCAAAAGATCTTGAAAAGTACATCAATTCTTGAGGATTTATAGTAATTGGCTTCCAACCTTTCCGTAAAGTCACAGTAATCAAGATTTATGGAATGGACATAAGGAAGAAAATTAGATATATATAACAGGGTAGAAAATCCAGTTGTACATAGTCAGTTGATATTTTGAAAAACATCAAAGCAATTCATTGAATAATCTTCCATGTGATATCACATGGAGAAATACAAACTGATTCCTACCATAGACCATGCAAAAAATGAGTGTGAGTTAGAATTAACCATAAATGTTAATTATAAAGCTTTAATTTTATATTAAATATAAAGTTGGTTAATTAAACATCATCAAAATCATATCTTCTGTATATCAAAATATACTTTAAATAAAATTAATTCGCAAGACAATGATTGGGAGAAACTATTCCCAAAACACATCTGAGAAATCACTTAGGGTGCCTAAGAGTTAATTACTGAGGACTTCCTTGTTGCTCAAATGTGGCCTCTCTCTAAGCCAAACTCAGCATATAAATGCATTACCTTCCCCCCGGTGAGGGACATGACTCTCAAGTCTAAGCCTCCCTGGCACCAAGAGATTACTACCAAGAACCAACTAGCAATGCAAACAGAAAAAGATTTTGACTAAAAGGGGGAACAGGTAAAGACAAACGAGATCCTATGGCTAAAAGACTTCAAAGTGAGTCAAGATGTCATTCCAGAGGATACATTATGCACATCTCAGTCAATGTTTACATTGCCTGCCAAAGTAAACATTTCTTTAAATAAGGGGACTCATGAGGGCTCTGGAGACATCCAGACACTATAGGCAGTGCCAACAACTCAGGGCTTTGGTGCCCAGCCAGTGGGACCTACTTTGGAATTTATTCTATCCCATGTGACAGAGTTGGACTCAGTTGTGGTTTCCCTATAAATAGTTCTTCTGTCCCTTCTATTTGAATCTATAGTTAGTACTAGAGTTGATAGGTGTACATCCAAGAGACTTAAATCTTTGGGCTGTCCATGTGCCAGCTGGGCCCTGAATCTCAAGAAATTTGCAACACCAACTCTCCAGTTAATTGGATTATCCATGACATCTAATGAGTTGGTGATAGACAATGACCATCCAAAGGAACAGAGAGAGTCTGCAATTGCAAGCAAGATAGGCCCATCCATCTGCCTTACGGGATCTAAGCCCCTTCTCAATTAGAGGTCAAATGTGATCACCATCACAGAATCTTCAGGATTGGGAGATGAACAATGGACTAGAGTAGACTTACTGGTATTCTACTATAGACTTATTGTGATTCTAGCAATAGATGAACTTTTATCATTGATATGTAGGCAGTGGAACTGGAGGTTCTTAAGGGAGGGATAGGGAAAACAGGTGTAATATGGGTGCATTTTTGGGACTTGGGAATTGTCTTTAATGACACTGCAATGACAGATATAAGCCATTATATATCTTGCCATAACTTAGAAATTTGTGTGGAAGAGAGGGTAAACTACAATGTAAACTATAATCCATGGCTTACTGGCAATGCTCCAAAATGTGTTCATCAATTGTAAAAAGTATACCACATTAATTAAAATGTCAATGTCCAAAAATGTGTGAAGGGTAGGAGTACAGCCTATGGGAACCCACTTATATTTTTCATGTAACATTTATGTAATCTAAGTATCTATTTAAAAAAATAAAAATATATTTTAAAAACTCCTATAGGAATTGAAGTAGGTATGGTAGGGAACAGCAAGTTGCACTCTTCCTCCAGTAGCTGCTGGAAGGCAGGAAGGTTTCTTTGACATCAGGGAAACTGCAGGGTCATGGGGGTGATTGGAAAGGGCAGCTGCAGAGGCAGGCAAGCCAGGCACTGGGGGAAAGGTGGGCAGCAGGGTTATTAAGGCAGTGTGGCAGTGTCTAGATGGGCATTGGAGGAGTGGCCTGCAGTGGGGTGATCCAACCAACAAATGGATGACCTAGCCAGATGCCAAAGGCTTGAGAGGGTGGTCTATTTGTTTATTTTTTCTTCCCTTTCATCACTCAGGTACCTGCAGAGAGGGGGGCTGCAGGATGATTGATTAGTGGACATGGACAATCAATGAGTAGGACCCTAGCCAGTCACTGGTGGTCTGAGAGGGAAGCTCTGTTGTCTTTCATTTTCCTTTCTTTTCCTTTCCTTTCCTTCCCTTCCTTTCCCTTCCCTTCCCTTCCCTTCCCTTCCCTTCCCTT
>JAQZBX010070730.1:0-15362 GCA_029593785.1 Cabassous unicinctus
AAACAAAACAAAACAAAACAAAACAAAAGGAAATATTTGGGAAAATTCATGAATTTTGTTTTAACTCATTTGATCATAGAAGCCTTTCTTTATTTGTTTATGAGTATGTTGGGATGTTTGTATTTATATAAACCTAACCCGCTTTAGGAAATAATTGTTCCACATGTTAAGACTGATCTCCTTGCTTGAGATTCAAGGCTCTTCAGAATCTTCCCAGCCTTCTTGTTGATGGTCCCTAGTTTCACCTTCCTGCACCTGGACTTTATTGTTGGAACACTTTGTATAGCACTAAAAGTCTGAATCAGTAATGTCACATTTAGTCTTCATACTCTCATTTTACAGTTGTGCAAAAATTTGTTTTTCAAAAATTGACCACTGTTTACTTCCTGGAGCTTCCCTTTTCATTCCTCTTCCTATCTCATTTGAGCACACAGACTTGAGCTCTGGCCACAGGGAAGGAAGCAGAAAAGAAAAATATCTCTGGATTGGTTCCATAAGCCTAAATTTCTAGAACAATTTAAAGAATTAGGTGAAAGAGAGGGAGAGACTAACATAAAATTTCCCCAGACTCTTTGTGACGTTTCTGTCTCTGTGGACCTCAGAACCATTTTAGCTCCTTTATAGTCCCAATCTTGTGTGAGGATTAAGGTGGGAAAAGAGAAAGGCTCTTGCTCCAGAGACAGTAGTAGTAGCTACCTATCTTTGCGTACAAGAGGAGTGATGAAGGAGAGGTGCTGAGCACAGAGACATCACAGGATTCCAGAGATTGTTCCCCACCCTGCTTAAGGCAGAATCCTGGAGAGGTCACAAAACCTCTGATTCACATGGGGACTGAAAGCAATGGGCATCTGCACAGAATCTAGGGAGATGGTAAGGGAGATGTTAAGACCCCAGAGAATTTGTCTGTAAAATGTGTCTGAGCAAATAAGGACATGAACATCACAAACACTCAACCTCAGCTTGGCAAGAAGGCAGTAGAATAATTCCTGGGCCTTCAGGCGTGGCATGGGAGTACCTGAGAGATTTGCAGGACTTAAAGGGGCCATACAGACACTTTAGGAATGAAGATCATCTTAGTGGCAATCCGTATGCAAAAACAACCAGAGCCGTGGATGCCCACAGACAAATCATTCCAGGAAAAGATGGGTCCTTTCCCAACATCTTCGCACTATTTATTCTCCCTAGAGTTTAGACAACCTGGAGGCTAACCCAACTAGACTATTAATTCCTTCATGGAAGACATTTTTATAAAATTGCCCTTGGTTCTCTCTACACATGACCTAGGATGTTGTCTTTTACAAGGAAGATAGAGAGTAACTGAATAAATCGTGTTTCCTAGAAGGAATTCCAAATCTCAAATTTGGAGTCCCAAGAGGAATGCATTTCTCTAAGCCAACCCAGTAATGCCCAATAGTTTACATTATGGCACATTGAATATGGAAACTCAGGGGAAAAACTACTTCATACTGCTGTGGAGTGAAAAGGATATGCCAGCACTGAGAAGGTCTACAGTTTACTCTGTGGAGCAGGGGTTGGTGGGTAGGTGTCTGGGAGCCATGTCTCACCTCATCAGGTCTCAGAGTTCCTTCTCCCACAGGCACCAGAGGAGATGGACCAATATCTTCATTGAGTTTTCTTTATCTTTCCATATTGATAATAATGTATGAGCTTTTATCAATTTATTGATTTTTTCCCCCTTAGGTATCTATGTGCAGGGATAAAAGAAAAGGAATAAAAGAAGAATCTTTGTATCTTTGTTGGAACACATTTGCCCTTAAGTTTAAATGACCTTAGCAAATTTTAAAAAAGAGATCCTGAAAAAGTATGACCAGGTTAAAATGGTTTCATACTCTACTACAAAATAATAGATATTTGTGTAATGATTGAATGAAAAATCTTAAGGCATAAAGTAATAGGATAGTAAAACCTTGACTAGAAAATAATGCAACTTTTAGAAATCACAAATAATAAAAAAAATCTTAAATCTGTTGATTTTCTTTTTATCGACCCCAAGTAGTTCACAGTTGTAATAAGTTAATAACTATGCTTTTTGTTTCTTTCTTTGTTCAACACCACCTTATTGCTTTCCTCTTACATTTTGCTATAAGCTGCAAAGAGAAACCAGGCTGCATTTTCCACATTTACTTTGGAAATCTCTTCAGCTAAATGTCCAAGCTTGTCATTTTCAAATTCTACCTTTCATCTAACATCAAGCCAATTTTGCCAAGTTCTCTGCAACTTTAAAACAAGGATCACCTTTCCTCCAGTTTCCAGTAATAGTTTCATCATTTCCTTCTAAGGTCTCACTGAAAATAATTTCAGGGTCCATACTCCTATCAATAGTCTCTTCAAAGCAATCTAGGCCTTTTCTATCAAGCATTTCACATTTCCTCAGGAAAAAAAAAAAGAAAGAAAAAGAAAAATACCCCTTACCCATTTAAAAAACCGCTTTAGCATTTTTGGTAATTGCAGCAGAATGACCCCACTCTCCCAGTACCAATTTCTGTTTTAGTTTGCCAAAGGGCTGCCCATGCAAAGTACCAGAAATGGATTGTTTTTCTAAAGTGGATTTATTTGGGAGTAAAAGCTTACAGTTCCAAGGCTGTGAAAAGTCTAAACCGAGCCACCATAAGAGGTGCTTTCTCACCAAAGTCAGCTCCTGTTGATTCTGTTGTCTGGGCATATGGCAAAGCAAGATGGCCACCAATCTTTGCGGAGGACTCAGCCTTCCCCTCCAGGTTCACCATCTTCTCTTGAGCTGCTCTGTGGGCCTAGCCTCTTCAGAGCTTCGTGTTTAAACCGTCCTCTAGTCCTCTCTCACATGGCAGGATCAAATATGGTGGCTTCCTTTTCCTGTGTCTGTGTGTCTCTGTGTGTGTGTCTCTGGGTTTATGTCAGACCCAGTAAGGGGGTGGAGACTCAACCTGAGTCATGCTGCACTGATGTTGTCCAATCAAAGTTCCTAAAGTGATCTTATCAAGTAATCTAATCAAAGGATCCTCAGCAGAATTTAATGCAATCAAAGGGTATCACCCACTGGAATAGATTAGTTTAAAAAACATATTATTTTTCTTTTTGGGGCTTCATAAAATAATTTCAAACTGCCACACATACCATTTGCAGAGACTAAAGTGGTGGTGAAGTTTAGGAGCAGAGAAGAACAGAATTGGAAGTGGAGGGTGGTAATTTGAGACTTTTATGGACCCCAGAAAACTTTTTGTCAAACAACTAACAATCAGAAGATCATTACTCAATTATCCATGAACACAAAGGTGTACCTATTTTCAGGTAACTAAATCAAGGTTTTCAATGAAAAAATCTCCAGATTTAGCATTTCATAAAAATGAAAAAAAGAGAAGAGAAGAGAAGAAAAAAGAAAAAAAAACCTACAGTGAAAAATGTGACTAAACCATTATCTGGAATTTGTGCAGAAACTGGGTTCAGAGAACCATACTTTTTAAATCAGGAAGGTTAGAAGTTTTCAGTAAAATAGCTGGCACTCAATAGCATCCCCATTGCAGCAAAACACATCAGGATCTCCTGTGGGCACTTCCTCAGACTTGTACTTTGGAATCTGGTTCTTATTTAGATTTGGCATCTCCTTGCCTCTCATGATTCCTGACCTCAGCCCTTTGTAATTCTTCTTTCACAGTCCTGGCATTAGAATTTAATGACTTACCTACGGCTTGCCTGGTAAATGACTTACACTCATAGAGTGAGACCGCTCCAACCAAGCATTTCTACTCAACATTTCCCACTAACAAAGCTCCATTTTTTGTTTTCAAGCCTTTTTTTATGCCTGGAGTGCTCTCAGGTTCCCATTTCTGCCTATTGAAAGCTCATGCCATCCATCAAGGCTGAACTGAGGCAGCTCTACAATATGAAATCTCTGCGACCACATGTAATGACTAAAACTAGGCTCTGCAGATGTAACTCAAGCGCGATCTGCCTGTAATGTGTGATTGAAGAGTTTTGGGAAACTGTAGAATTCAGTCAAGATGTCCTGGGGTATTCTCTGGGAGGCAGGACTGGGATAGACTGTATAATTATCAGGCAGAATCCTAATCAATTACATTATACCTCCACCTGGGAAAAGATGAATACTAGTGAAAGTAGAGTGATCTACGTGGAGACTTGAAAAGCCAGAAGTTGTAAATATCTCTCAGAAAAGGTACAGGGGGACACCCTGACTGTTGTGAACATAGATATATTCCTTGGAGAGGAAGGATCTGACGTGAGGTAGGGATGTGTGGTCAGATGAAATACCCTCTCCCTTTACTTGATTGTGGCCTCCTGATTCCTAATAAAGCTCTCCAGCTGCCCAAATACCAGAAAGGAAGGGCTCATTTGGATGCCATGGGTATTCTGGGTCCTGCAAAAGAATATCATCCAGTTGTAAATGAATAAATAGGCATTTTGATTTATCCATCAACCTTTTTACTACTAATTTTTCTTTTATTGTCCGAGTACCAAAATATGGGCCAGGTATTTTATGTATAGCAAATACAACAAAAACTATGATATAGATAGTAATCTCCCTGTCCTGGTTTGGGTCTTTTGTGGACCCCAGAAAATTATGTTCTTAAGCTAACCCAATCCTGTGCATGTAAACCTATTTATGTGGAACCTTTTGGTTAGATTCAGTTAAGGACCTTTGATTTGATTGAAGGATGCAGGTTGGATCCTAATCCTTTTACTGGAGTCTTATATAAATGGTACACACAGAAAAGGAGGCCTGCCATTTTTACCCTGCCATGTGAGAGGATCTCCTACAGCTGCAGAAAAACAGATAAACCCCAAGAGGCAGGAATCATGGAGCAGCTTGAAGCTGAAGAGCCGCAGCCCAGAAGAGAGGGGAGAGACAAGCAGTTTTGCCTGATTGTCCATAGCTGAGCTCAGGGAGAAAGTAAGCCTGGAAGAGAAAGCAGAGAGAGACTGGCAGACTGGCCATTTTGCCTTGCCACATGGCAGGAGTCTAGGATGCAGCAGCCAACCTTTGTAAGACAGCATCTCTGATGGTGCCTTGATTTGGACATTTTCACAGCCTCGGAACTAAGATTTTCCACTAAAAAATCCCTATTGTAAAAGTCAACCCTTATCTGGTATTTTGCCTTAGCAGCCTGTAGAAAACTAAAATACCCCCCATTTCTCAGATGTGGAACCTGAACCTCAGAGAGGTTAAGTTGTGTTTGTTTGTTTTTTTACCAAGGTCTCAAGCTCATAAATGGCAGAGACAAGATTTGAATACAGGTCTAATTCAGAAGCCTGCCATTTTTATAGTAAGTCATCCTACTCTTCATGGGTTTGCTTTTTACAGTCAACATCTGATTTTGAACAATGCTGGTATTAAGATAAAGTTGGGTTTTTCTACTTGCCAAAGCTCAGAGCCTGGAAATACGTTGGTTTCAAAAAAATGCCACAGTACACAGCTCTCTCTTGGCCCCATACACATACCCCCTCTGTCTCACCATGACCCTCCAATATCCACGCCACTTTACAGGCCCAGCACTCTAGCCAAACTGTAGTTCTTTTTATCTGAATCTGTCCCATGTCTTCTTGCCTTGATGCTTTTGCTTACCCAAAGCTCCCTCTCCTTGAAAATCCACTTCTTTCTATCTATTGAAGTCCTAGAGATTTCCTTCCATGAACCTTTTGTCCCCTTGTCAAAGTAACCTTTCCCTCTTCTAAATTCCTTTAGACATTAAGAATCATTCCCATGAGCAATATCCTCACCAACACTTAATAGGGTAAATCTTTTTAATTTTAGACATTCTAGTAGTTGTACACTGTTATCTCATTGTGATTTTAATTTGTACTTCCCTAATGACTAATAATGTTGAGTGCATCTTTTGATGTGCTTATTTTCTATTTTGGGTTATTATAATTTGTATATCTGGCTCATCTTCTATGCTTCTTAAAGGCAGAGATCATGCCTGATATATATTTGTACTTAGCACAGTAATTTCGTGTAGCAGATGATCAAAAATAGTTATTCAATGAATATAAAAATGATTATGAAATATCATTTATAAAAGGCACAGTGACAATTTATTTTAAATAATTGGAGTCTATTTTAGATAAACATAAAATATAGACAGTTTTAGATTTCTACAAAGGTATTCCACAGACAAAACACACACACATATATAAAGCATAACCTTAAGTGTATATGTTTTGCTTTTGTAGAAGGAAACATAAATAAGACTATATACTATAAGACATATAAGATAGTCTTATTGCTATACCCCTTAGTGATAACACTGTTACTCATCACATGTATATTTCCTATTAAAGAAAATTTCAAGTGCTTGGACAAAGTCATCACTGTAAAGAAATTTTTGATCCCAAGGTGGCAGATAGGACTATAAGAAAGCACACAAGGTGCTCACTTTGGCAGCACATATACTAAAATTGGAACGATACAGAGAAGATTAGCATGGCCTCTACACAAGGATGCCACGCAAATTCATGAAGCGTTCCATATTTTTTTTTTCGGGACTTGGGAATTGTCCTGAATGACATTGCAATGACAGATATAGGCCACTTTGTATCATCACATAACATGCAGAACTGTGTGGGAGAGAGTGTGGTCTACAATGTGAACTATGGTCCATGCTTAATGGCAAAGCCCCAGGATGTGTTTATCAATTGCAATTAATGTGCCACATTAATGAAGGATGTGGGAGGTTGTGGGAGGTGTGGGAGGTGGGGCATATGGGAATCCCTATATTTTTTGTGTAACATTTATGTAATCTAAGTATCTTTTAAAAAATAAAAAATTTAAAAAGAAAAAAAAAGGCAGAGATGAAAATGAAAATAAAAAAAAATAAAAAAAGAAAGCACACAAGCCTTGAAGAAATACACTTCAGGGTATGTAAAAATTTACAGACATATTAATAGGTCCCTGTGGGAAACTCTGAGCAATCATCAAATATACCAAAGCATAGGATAAGGACAGCTATAGTCTTATTTTTCAAAATTACACGAACCAGTACATGAAATCTGCCACTTGCAAATCCTAAGAAGGATTATTAAAACAGAACATTTTACCTTATACATTTAGAATCGATACTGTGATCTCTAAAAAGCGAGTGTGAGTTCCCTAAAAACAAATTATGTCAAAGTTATCACATTCCTTTTTTAATAAGACTACTTGAGATAGATAGCTGTGGTACAATTTTTTCTTCAGTTATAGCTTTGATATGCTTGTGGACAGGTTAGAGAAGTGAGATGATTATAAATAACAATAGCAAGCAATGCGGGCTGGTGGTGATATGGTCAGGTAGATATATAAGTCTAGCAATATCTGGTTCTTTAGTGGCTGTTTTTGACCTGATGAATGCTTTTATGAAACAACTTGTAGGAAGAATGAGGTGTGTGTGCCCAAACACTTAGGAAGAGTGCTACTCCACAGTGGCCGGGTCAGTGAGGCCAATGGAGTCAACAGCGATCATTCACTCAAGTTCAGAGGGGCAGCTCCGGGCTGTGTCCCCTATCAGTATAACTTGGCTCCCCACCTCCACCCACTGGGTTACTGAAATTTATAACTGAAATTGCCTCCACTGGGTTTGCAAATCAAACCCAGTGATGGCCTGCTGATTTCTGACACCTCCTAAAAAAGTGCCTTTGTATAAGAATGCCTGTTGCCAGCTCAGCTGTCTGACCACAATCCAGCCTTCCAGATATTGGGCATGATCTGATGCCCAAGACTCCTGTCATTGACTGGGCATGCCCCCAGACTTGGTTTCAGACAAGCCTAATCATGCTAGGGTACCACAGAGCTAAATTTTCAAATCTGCAGATGACAGAAAGCTAGGAATGAGGAATGATATAATGGAGACTTTTAAAAGCTCTTGAGAGGTTGAAAGTCTGGATCAAGAGCAACAAAATGAAATTTAACCACCCTGAGTTTGGGCTCCAAAAATCATTTCATAGATACAGATGATGGGAGAAATGACTTGACTATTTTATGTGAAAAGACTTGGATGTTTTTGTTGATCACAAGTTCAGCATAATGTGATTTGGGTGTTCTAAAAGCTAATCCTCTTCTGGGCTGCATTAATAGGACAGTGTTAAAATCACACAGGGCAATAGTCTCACTATACTCACCTTCAGCTCGTCAGACAACCGTTGATGGCTCAGTTGTCACCTCCATTTTGCAAGAGGGTCATTAACAGTCACAGACAAGTCAGAGAAAGTAGACCAGGACAGAGAGGCCTGTGCCCTCCATTGCACAGGGAATCGTTGGGACAACTGTTAAGCCAGAGCAGTGCCTCTCTATCAGTTAAGACTCTTGGTTCAACAGAAAAGTCAGCTGGGTTAGGCAAATAGGGGTTGTGAATCCTAATGATGCAGGTAGGTCTGCCATTCAGATAAGTTGCACAGATATGGCTGGCTCAGTTGTTTACCTCTGGCATCTGCTCTGATTTGTTGGTTCCCATGGAATACAGGCTTTAAATATTTTTAATATCACCCCTGTTAACAGGAGTGTCTATAGAACCCAAGGACAGGAATAGAGCTGAGCTTTAAGAAGGGTTAGAGCCAGGAAATGGAATGTTACTGTGAAGACTAGCAGTATTGGGTCCCTGTTTCTCCCCTCCGCTTCATTCAAATGTGTCTCTATCAGTTTCTTAACTTTCCCTGGTGTCCCAGCCCCCTTTGAGAATGTAAAGAAACTTATGTTTTCTCTCCACAGAAAAATGCATGCAAAGTTTGTTTATACTTTCAAGAAGTTCTTAGAACCTTGAAATGTATCCATTGATGCCAAAATAAGAAACTTTGACCTAGAGAATGAAATATTTAGGGGAGAAAATATGAATATCTGCCTTCAACTAGCTCAAGACTTGTTGAGGAAAAGGATTAAATGTGTAAATATATGCATAATGAAAAGATTAGAATGATATATAGAAAATGAAAATGTGGTTCTCTCCAAAGATAATATAATGAGAGATTCTTACTTTTGTTTTTATGTTTTCCAATTATTTTACCAGGAACATATATGGTTACTTTTATAAATGTATAAAGCTTTCTTTTTTAAGAAAAGTAATTAAACAAAAAAATTTTTTGAAGATTTTATTTTATTTATTTATTCCCTCACCCCCTTCATTGCTTGCACTCACTGTCTGCTCTCTGTGTCCATTCACTGTGTGCTCTCTGTCTGCTCATGTTCTCTTTAGGAGGCACTGGGAACCGAACCTGAGACCTCCCATGCGGGAGAGAGTCACTCAATTTGCTGGAGCCACCTCACCTCCCTGGTTTGTTGTGTCTTTCATTGTCTTTCCTCTTTGTGTCTCTTTGTTGCATCATCTTGTTGCATCATCTCACTATGCCTGCCCGTCGTGCCAGCTCACTGTCTTGCTCATCTTCCCCAGGAGGCACCGGGAACTGAACCCAGGACTTTCCATGTGGTAGGCAGGAGCTCAATCGCTTGAGCCACATCCTCTTCCCTAAACAAAATTTCAGCTTCGCCAGACAGAGTTTAGAGTAGTCAATGAAATTGACAAGGACACAGATTTTGACTCAATAGACAGGTTGCCTTAGGGATGACCACTATGGCCCGGCAGTTACCCTTGCTCTCCTATAGTCTGTTCTCAAAACAGAAGCCAGAGTGATTCTTCTTCTGTATGGTAAGTTGGAGTATGTCTCCCTGCTCAGAACACTGCAATGGCTCCCCATCTCACTCAGACTTAGAGCCAAAGTCCCTGCAGCAGCCTACAAGACTCCATATGACCTGGCCCTTGTTATGCCTCCAACCTCATCTCCTGCAGCTCCCTCGCAGTTTCCAGGCTGAGAAAAATGTCCAAATCAAGGTATTGGGTGAAGCTCTCTTCCCAAAGACACAGCTGCTGGCTATCCTGGACTCCTGTCACATGGCAAGGCACAATGGCAGCATCTTCCAGTCTCTACTTTCCCCTCCAGGCTCCATTGCTTTCAGCTTCTGATTGCTTCTGTTGTGGCTGTCTCTTTCCCATGTTCCATTGATTTCAGCTTCTTGCTTTCATGGCTTTTTCTCTCAGCTTTTGTGAGTTTCTTTCTGCGCTCCTAGGTCTTTTTTCTCTATCTGTCTTTCTGAATTCATCCCATTTATAAAGCACTCCAGTAAGAGAATCAAGACCTGCCCTTTGGCAAACTAAAATAGAAATTGGTACCAGGAGAGTAAGGTCATACTGCTGCAATTACCAAAAATGCTAGAACAGTTTTATAAATGGGTAAGGGGTATTTTTTTTTAAGGAATTGTGAGATTCTTGATAAAAAAGGCCTAGATTGCTTTGAAGAGACTGTTGGTAGGAAAATGGACCCTAAAATTATTTCCAGTGAGGCCTTAGAAGGAAATGGAATGTTGGAAACTGGAGTAAAGGTGACCCTTGTTTTAAAGTTAAAGAGAACTTGGCAAAATTGGCTTGATGTTAGATGGAAGGTGGAATTTGAAAATGACAAGCTTAGACATTTAGCTGAGATTTCCAGAGTAAATGTGGAAACTGCAGCCTGGATTTTCCTTCCAGCTATAGCAAAATGTGAGAGAAAAGAGATAAGATGAGAACTAAACTGCTGGGCACAAAAACAAACACACACACACACACAAAAGGAGACCAATAATTTGGGAAATTCCAAGTTTCTGGGAAACAAGCCCCCAGAGGATAGTATCCTGTTGAGGACTTAACTAAACTTGGAATTTGTAAGTCAGGATAAAAAATGTAGTTATTCAGGAAGGACTTGTAGGAAGTCTTACTGTCTGATGGCTTGAACCCCTGTTTCCTGCATGCTAAACCAACAAGCTCTTTGTGAGATCTGTATGAACAAAACCACTGCCAGCCTGGAATAAAAGGGACAGGGAGGTGAAAGAGTGAAGGAAAAGTGGCTTTAAGAGGAAATCCATAGAAGCTGAGGTCTGGAATTAAGACATCTCCTTGGGCCAAGAGAAGGACCCCACCTATATGTACAGAAAGGGTGAGTTTGCCCCAGCACTTGGAGAGGGTGGATCTTCCAGCCTGTTGTTCAGGGAGAGTTTGGCCACTCCAGGCTACAGAGAGGGTGGAGTGCATTCTCCATTGGAAGGGAAGAGTTAGGTCACCACCTCACTGCTCTGATGGGTTTGGGCCTAGTCCCCATAGATTAGGGAGAGTCAGGTCACTAGCCTACTGTTCTGAAGGGATTGAGCCTGTATGCTGGAGTTTAGGGAGGATGTTACCACCACCTCACTAATTTAAGGGGGTTGAGACTGTCCCCCAGAGATTGGGGAATGTGTGGCCATTGCCCCAGTGTTCTTGGAGAGTGAGGTCTGGAGCTCAGTTGCCACCCAGATGCTTGATGAGGGTGGAACCGAGAAAATGGTCATTGGGCAAACCTGTGGAAAGGGCGGGCCCCCATGAGGTCCCAAGGAGAAGAAGACATTGTTCTAAGGCTGACTATCCAATTTTGAAAACTAATGGAGTATGTCCTACAAAATTTTGGAATTGTTTTTCCAAACAAATTCTTCCTATGGTATGGCAAATATTTATCCTATGTCTGTCCCACCTGCGTATATTGGAAGCAGATAACTTGTTTTGTAAGTTTCACAGGTCTACAGCCAGAGGGGAACTTCTGTCCCAAGACAAACTGCATGCCTATACTGATTCATATGAGATTTTGTACTTAGGATTGCAACTGAAATGATTTAAGGATTTTGGAATATTGTGATGTAATGACTGTATTTTGCACATGGAAAGACATGTCTTTTTGGGATTTAGAGGGTGAGGTGTGGCAGTTTGAAATTATTTTATGAATTCAAAAAGGAGAAAGAATATGTTTTTAAACTAATCTATTCCTGAGGGTGATACCCTTTGATTGCATTAAATTTTGTTGAGGGTCCTTTGATTAGATTACTTGATAAGTACCTTGATAAGGACCTTTGATTGGACTACATCAGTGAGGCATGACTCAGGTTGAGTCTCCGTCTCCTTGCTTGGTCTAACATAAACCCAGAGACACAGAGAGAGATACACAAACACTGGAAAGGAAGCTGCCATATTTGATCCTGCCTTGTGAGAGAGGACTAGAGGACTGCTTAAACACAAAGCCCCCAAGAGGCTGGGCCCATAGAGAAGCTCAAGAGGAGATGGTGATCCTAGAGGGGAAGGCTGAATCCTTGGCAAAGATCAGTGGCCATCTTGCTTTGCCACGCGTCCAGACAACAGAATCAATAGCAGCTGACTTTGGTGAGAAAGCACCTCTTATGGTGCCTTGGTTTAGACTTTTCACAGCCTTGGAACTGTAAGCTTTTACTCCCAAATAAATCCCCTTTATAAAAGTTAACCCATTTCTAGTACTTTGCATCGGCAGCCCTTTGGCAAACTAAAGCAGTGAGTCTCAGTGAGTCTTACCTTATTTTAAGTTGTATTCCCCTCTCCTGCCACTGTTATTCTCTATGCCCTTTATCCCGCTCATTTCCCACGCCCCCCATAGGATTTACAATCGTCTAACATATTTTGCAAGTTACTCTTTGATGTTCTTGTTTACTACCTGCTTCTCCTCAGTTGAATATAAGCTGTCCAGGAAGGCATGGGCATTTTTCTTTTTTAATTTTTGTCTAGTTTTCTGAACCCCAGGCACCCAGAATAGAGCCTGGCTCATAGCAGATACTCAGTACATACGTGTTGGAGGGAGGGAGGTGGGTGAGGAGAGGAAGGGAGGGAAGAAAGACTAGAAGTGGCCAAGCAGGGACTGAGTGGCTCTCTTATAGAAGGAATTCCTGCAATGGAGGAGAGATTTGGCTTGGACAACTTTGAAGTTTCATTGAAAAATCTAAGCTTCTACAATGACAGGACTCTTCCTTTCTGCTACCGCAGCCCAGATTTTTGCTTGCTTAGATTTATTACTTGCCAGATGTCTAGATAGGAAGAATTTAGATGCAAGGAAGAGATTCATTCAGGTTACATTTAAAAGTGAGGAGGAGTGGTGTATTTAAATTAACTCGTGGAATCTGATGGGTTCCAAGGATAGGAATTCCAATTGGAGTCCTTGATTTCCAAATGGAGTCCTTGAGGAGGGCCTTATTGCCTTTCTGGTGCTTGATGAAGACTCAGCTTTTTTTCCATCAGCAAATTTCTCTATTTCCCCTTATTGGAGAGATACAAGACCTCCCAGCTCCAGGGCCCACCATTACCTAACTAGAGTCTCTGTCCCAATTCCAAATTCTTGCAAGAGATACTCTGATTGTACTAGCATAGTTTATCAACTGTATTCCTGTAGGCTAGAGACAACAGCACCAGAGAGTACAACCATGACCAAAGAATCCACCCTGACGGGTTCAGGAAGGGAGGCAGTTCTCTGAGATGAACAGGCAAATTGGCCAGCATGTCAAAGCACTGCCCACTGGAATCTAGCTGCATTAACATCCTGAACAATCCAATTTCATTTCCCAAGCAATTTCCTGTCTGGAAGAGGTTGCCGATTTCTTTGAAGCTAAAATAGGCACATGTCTCAATTTTAAAAATAATAAACAGCTTTCTGAGAAACTTCTGAGGAAGTTTTTCTACCACCTGGAAAAGCACAATGAAAAGGGTCATCTCCCAGAATAGGAGCAGCAGAGACTTTACTCTGAAACAGAGCTGATGATCTGATGCAAAATTCTGTACCATGATCATGGATGTATATTTACATTGTAAAAATAATTATAAACACGATTTTTATTGAAGAAAATTATACAGAAATGTGCACAAGTCATGATGAATTTTCAAAAGTAAAGGCAAACTGGACAACCAGCACCCATGTCAGGAAATCAGCAATACTGTCTATTAGAAGCAATCCCTGTGCTTACCCCCAAGGTTAATTATTCTCTTGACTTCCACAGATTAGCTTTGCCTGTATTTTAAAAAACTTGATGTAAATGAAATTTTTGTACCTGCCTTGTTTCACTCAATATCATGTTTGAAATATTCATGTATATTTTGTATTTGTGGTTTTCATTCATTCTCAGTGCTCTCCTTCTCATTGTTTCATTGTAGGATTATATAACAATGTATTTATCCATTCGTTTAGTGATGGACATTTGTGTTGCTTCTGGTTTTAGCTATTAGAAGTATTGCTCCTATGAATGTTTTTGTACGTATTTGTGGTGAACATCTGTCCACATTTATGCTGGGTGTATATCCACACTTGATCTTAGTCAAAAGACTAAGATCCTCTGGATGTATATCTAAGAATGAAATTGCTGGGTTTTGTTTTTCCAGAATGTCATATAAATCACATTTCAGTCTGGGTTCTCACTCTTAAAGTATATTTAAGATTCATCCATGTTGTTAGCTTTTTCCTTTTTATTGCTGAATTGTATTCTATTTTATAAATGTCACACAGTTTGATAATTCATTCACCCACTGAAGAAAATCTCAGTTGCTTCCAGTTTAGGGAATATATGAAAAAGCTGCTATAAACATTTGTGTGCAGATTTTTGTGAGAACCTAAGTTTTCAGATCAGTTGGGTAAGTATTTAGGATCACAATTGCTGGGCCATAGGGAAAACTATCTTTAGCTTTATAAGAATTTGCTGAACTGTTTTCCAAAGTGGCTGTAGCATTTTGCACTCTCACCAGCAATGAATGAGAGTTCCTGTTGCTTTGCATTCATACTGACAATTTGGTATTGACTTTCTAAAAAAGTTCTAGTCATTCCAATAGGTATGTAGTAGTATCTCAGTGCTGTTATATCTCATTTTTAAAATTTATTTTATCTGGTATTTTTATCTGGTCTTCCATTTTACATTTCTGCAAGCAGTGTTTGAGAGTTTCAGTTGCTTGGTATCCGCACTAACACTTGATATGGCCAACCTTTTAAATTTAGGACATTCTAATAGGAGTATAGTGGCATAGACTTGTGATTTTAATTTGCTTTTCCCTAATGGCTAAGGATGTTGGGCACATGTGTTGATGTACTTATTTGCCATCTGTGTGTCTTTTTTGGTTATGTGTTTGTATGAATCTTCTGCCCATTTTTAAATTGGGGATTGTTTGTTTTCTTATTAATGAGTTTTGAAAGTTCTTTTTATATTCTAGCTTAAAGTCCTTTATCAGATATATGATTTGCAAATATTTTACTCCAGTCTGTGCCTTGTTTTTTCACCTTCTCAACAGTGTCTTTTGAAAAGCAAACATTAATTTTAATAAAGTCTAATTTATCAGTTTTTTTCTTTTATGGATCATGCTTTGGATGTTATATCTAAGAGATCTTTGCCTAACCCTAAGTTGCAGGTTTTCTTCTGTGCTTTCATTTAAAAGATTTATTTTTAACAAGCTTTATCAGGCTGTATTAGGCTTTACATTTAGGTCTATGATATATTGTGGGTTCATTCATGTATATGATACAAGGTATGGATTGAAGTTATGGTTTTG
>JAQZBX010070731.1:0-15363 GCA_029593785.1 Cabassous unicinctus
CCAGAATAGCCAGAAACTTCTTAAAAAAGAAAAGTGAGGTTGGAGGACTCTCACTTCTGGACTTGAAATCAGATTACCTAGCCACACTGGTAAAAAGAGCATGGTATTGGCATAAAGACAGACATATAGACCAATGGAACCAAACTGATGGTTCAGAAATTGACACTCACATCTATGGTCAAGTGATTTTTGACAAGCCTGTCAAACCAACCAGCTAGGGCAGAACATCTATTTAAAAAATGGTGATGGGAGAACTGAATATCCATAGCCAAAAGAAAGAAAGAGGACCCCTACCTTAAGAGGACCTTATATAAAAATTAACTCAAGATGGATCAAAGACCTAATATAAAAGATAAAACCATAAAGCTACTAGAAGAAAATGTAAGAAAACATTTTGAAGACCTGGTGGTAGGTGGTGCATTCTTAAACCTTACACTGAAAGCTCAAGCAATGAAAGAAAACATGGATAAATGCAACCTCCTCAAACTTTAACACTTCCATGATTCAAAGGACTTTGTCAAGAAGGTAAAAAGGCAGCCCACTCATGGGAGAAAATATTTGGAAACCACACATCAGACAAGGGTTTGATTTCCATTCTATATAAAGAGATCATACAACTCAACAGTAAAAGAGCAAGCAATCCAATTTTAAAAATGGGCAAAATATACAAATAGATATTCCTCCAAAGGAAAATACAAATGGCCAAAAGGCACATGAAAAAATGTTCCATATCTCTAGCTATTAGGTAAATGCAAACCAAAATGACAATGAGATACCATCTCACACCACACGGAATGGTCATTATGAAGAAAAAATAAGTGCTGGAGAGGATGCGGAGAAATAGGAACATTCCTTCACTGCTGCTGGGGTTGTAAAATGGTGCAGCCTCTGTGGAAGACAGTTTGGCATTTCCTCAGAAAGCTAAATACAGAACTGCCATATGATCCAGCAATTACTTGACTAGGAATATATCCAGAAGGACTAAAAATTGTGACACAAACAGACATCTATGTATTGATGTTCATAGCATTATTCACAATTGCCAAAAGATGGAAACAACCCAAGTGTCCATCAACCAATGAATGGCATAAGCAAAATGTGGTATATATACACGATGGAATACTATGTGGCAGTAAGAAATTAAACTGAGACACATAATAATTTGGATGAATCTTGAAGACATGCTAAGTGAAGCAAGCCAGATGCAAAACAAAAAAAAATATTGCGTATTCTCATTAATATAAAATAAATACCAAGAATAAACACATGGAGTTAAAACCTAGGTGATAAGAGGCGGGCTGAGAAGAACTACTGATGCTTAATCTACGTAAAAGTTTTAATTAACTTGACTGTAAAAGTGTGGAAATGGTTAGAGTTGATAGTAACATAATGAGTAGCAGCTCCTTTATAAATGGGATTGTGGCTGAAAAGGGTAGTCTAGGGATGTAAATATCATTTGAAAGAAAGCTAGAGAATAATCTAGGAACTGAAAAACACAGAAAACTCACAGGTGGATGAGAACTGTGGTTTATGGTACAGATGCAAGAGTGTACTTCTGTGAGCTAGAACGGATGTACATCAATATTGCAGGGCAGTGGGAATGTGGAGAAGCATGGGAAAAATACAATTGGTATGACCTATGAATTGTGGTTAACAGCAATACTTTAATATTCCTGCATCAATGCCAGAGGTGTTGATAGTAGGGGCAGAGAATATGGAAAAAGTGTGCCAAATGTATGCTATGGACCATGGTTGGTGGTAACAGTATGATGATATCTCATAATCTGTAACAAATATTCCATGACAGTGTGGTGTGTCAGTGAAGGGACATTAGTATGGGAATTATACACATGTGCATGATTTTTTGTAAGTTCCTAACCTTTGGGATAAAAATATAATATAAAAAATAATAGGGTGCATTGCAGGAAAAATACACCAAATGGAAGATCTGGACTATAGTTAGTAGTAATATTTGGTTGATGCTGTTACATAGTTTGTAAGAAATGTTTCACAACAATGCAAGGTATTGGTTGTGGGGTGATGTATGGTACCCCTATATGATGTTAAACATGTTTATTTTGTAAGTTCACAACTTTTACGATACACTTATTGTTCATGTAAGTTCATGTATGAATGATACACTTTAATAATATATATATATATAAATTATCCAAAATTTAGCAGCTTAAAACAATAAATACTTATTATCTCACAGAGTTTATGTGGGCCAGGAATCCAGAAGTGGCTTAGCTGGCTGATTCTGGCTCATGGTCTTTCATGAAGCTGCAGTCAAGACCTCAGTTAGGTATGAATCCATCTGAAGACTTGACTGAGGTTGGAGAATCTTCTAGCAAGATCACTCATTTTCATAGCTGTGGGCAGAAAGTTCCAGTTCCTCACTGCCTGTGTGGAAGAGGCCTCAGTTCTCTGCTACATGGCTCTCCTCATAGGGCTGCTTGGGTGTCCTCATGCCATGGCAGCTGGTGATCCAGAAGAGAGAGCAATGAGGAAGCTATAATACCTTTTATGACTCAGCATTGGAAAGACTCAACACCACTTCTGCCATTTTCTGTTCATTAGAAGTGAATCACTTTAGCAGCCTGTACTCAACAGGAGAGGAATTAAGCTCCACCTTTTGAAGGGAGGAGTATAAAATAATTTGTGGACATATTTTTTTAAACTACTATATCCATGAATTCATTGCCATATTAAGACAGTGAATATATCCATTATTCAATGATGTTTCCTCATGCTCCTTTGCAATCATTCCCTCCGGCCCCTCCCGGTGCCCCACCTTTTCCAGGGAACCATGGATCTGATTTCTGTCACTATAAATTCATGCGTATTTTCTATAATTTATATAAATGGAATCAGAATATATGAATATTTTCTTGGCTGCCTTTTTCACCCAGCATGATTATTTTGAGATTCATCTACGCTGTCACTTGATTAATGATCAATTTCTTTATATTGCTGAGTGGCATTCTATTGTATGGATGTACAGAAATTTGCTTTACCATTTTCTGTTGATGTACATTTGCATGGTTTCCAGTTTGGACCTATTACAAATAAAGTTTTTATGGAAAAAAAAAAAGACTGATGTTTAGAAGGTGAAAAAACATCATCTATTGAAGCAAATCTATATCGGGCTATTTTAAATAAGCTGTCATTAACACTGTTCATATAATTCTACCAAGCATTTTGAAAAGAATTAACACCAATCCTGTTTAAACTCTTCCAAAAAAGTGAAGAGGAGGGAAAATCACCCAACACAGTTTATGAAGCCAACATCACCCTAATATCGCCAAAGCCAGATGAAGGTACTACAAGAAAAGAAAATTACAGGCCAATCTAAGGAACATAGATGCAAAAATTCTAACAAAGTACTTGCAAATCGAAACCAACAGCATACCAAAAGACTTCTACATCACAACCAAGTGGGATTTATTCCTGGGATGCAAGGCTGGTTCAAATAAGAAAATCAATCAACATAATACACCACATTAAAAAGTTGAAGGAGAAAAAATACGATAATCTCAATCGACACAGAAAAGGCATTCGACAAAACCCAGCAAACTTTTTTGATAAAAACACTTCAAAAGATAGGAATAGAAGGAAAATTCCTCCATATGATAAAAGGCATATATGAAAAACCCGCAGCCAACATCATACTCAATGGGGAAAGGTTGAAAGCTTTCCCTCTAAGATCGGGAACAAGACAAGGATGCCCAGTGTCACCACTGTTATTCAATATTATACTAGAAGTCCTAGCTAGGGCAATTAGACAGGAAAAAAGAAAATTCAAGGCATCCAAATAGAAAAAGAGGAAGTAAAACTCTCACTATTTGAGGATGACATGATCCTGTAGTTAGAAAATCCTCAAGTAATTATGACAAAGCTACTTGAGCTAATAAACGAGTTCAGCAAAGTGGCAGGATACAGGATCAACAGGCAAAAATCAGTAATGTTTTTATACACTGATACTGAACAATCTGAGGAGGAAACCAGGGGAGAAAGTCTATTTTCAAAAGCAATAAAAAGACTCAAATAGCTAGGAATTAATTTAACCAAAGAAGTACAGGAACTTTATGCAGAAAACTACAAAACAATGCTAAAAGAAGTTTTAAAAAGACCTAAACAAATGGAAAGACATTCCAAGTTCATGGATTGGAAGAATAAATATTGTGAAGATATCAATCTTACCAAAACTGATTTATAGATTCAATGCAATACCAATCAAAATCCCAACAGCTTAATTTACAGAGTTAGAGAAGGCAATTGCCAAATTCACCTGGAGGGGTAAGTGCTGCCAAATAGCCAAAAGCATTCTAAAAAAGAAGAGGGACATGGGAGGAATTTCACTGCCTGCCCTTGAAACATATTACAGAGCTACAGTGGTCAAAACAGCATGTTACTGGCATAAAGATAGACACATCGATCAGTGGAATAGAATTGAGAACCCATAATTAAACCCTCACCTATACAGTTAACTGGTTTTTGACAAACCTACCAAGTTAATATTAATGGGACAAAATAGTCTTTTCAAAATATGGTGCTGGGACAACTGGATATCTATAACAAAAAAGAATGAAAGAGGACCCCTATCTCATGCCTTACACAAGAATCAGCTCAAAATGGATCAAAGACCTAAATACAAGAGCCAGGACCATAAAACTACTAGAAGAAAATGTAGGGAAACATCTTCAAGACCTTGTAGTAGGTGGTGGTTTCTTGGACCTCACACTCAAAGCATGTGTAACAACAACAACAACAACAACAAAAATGATAAATGGGACCTCCTCAAAATAAATACTTTTGCACCTCACAGGACTTTGCCAAAAGGGTAAAAAGGCCGCCAACTCAATGGGAGAAAATATTTGGAAATCACATATCCAATAAGGGTTTAATATCCAGGATATATAAAAAGTTGTTACACCTCAACAATAAAAAGACAAACGACCCAACTAAAAAATGGGCAAAAGACTTGAATAGACATTTGTCCAAAGAAGAAATATAAATAGCAAAAAAAAACATGAAGAAATATTCAACATCACTACTGATTAGGGAAATGCAAATCAAAATCAAAACTACAATGAGATATCATTTCACAACTGTCAGAATGGCCACTATTAAAAAGACAGAGAACTACAAGTGAGGGAGAGGATGTGGAGAGATAGGAATACTTACTCACTGTTGGAGGGAATGCAGAATGGTACAGCCACTATGGAGGACTGTTTGGCAGTTCCTAAAGAAGTTGAATATAGACTTACAGCGAGACCCAGCAATACCACTACTGGGTATATACCCAGAGGAACTGAGAACAGTGACACAAACACACATCTGCACACTGATGTTCATAGAGACATAACTCATGATTGCTAAAAGTTGAAACAACCCAGATGTCCATCAACAGATGAATGGATAAACAAACTGTGGTCTAGTCACATGATGGAATATTATGCAGTTGTAAGAAGAAATAAAGTCATAAAGCATACGACAACATGGATGATCCTGGAGGACATTATGTTAAGCGAAGCAAGCCAGACACAAAAGGACAAATACTGTATGATTGCATTATTATGAACCAAACATATTCTGTAACATACTGTATGATACAAAAAAACTTTTATATGTACCCAGGACATTTGAGAAATGTATGTTTTTATTAAAAAAAAAATTACAATAGCATTTTTTACTGAACTGGAAAAACTAATTATGGAATTTATTTGGAAGGACAAGGGGCCCTGAATAGAAAAACGAAAATGGAGGAATCACACTACTTGACTTAAAAGCATCCTACAAAGCTACAGTGGTCAAAACTGCACTGTATTGGCACAAGGATAGACATACTGACCAAATGAACTGAATTGAGAGTTCTGATATAGCTCTGCACACATATATAGCCAACTGATATTTGACAAGGCCATCAAGCTCACTCCACTGGGACAGAATAGCCTCTTCAACAAATGGTGCTGGGAGAACTAGATATGCCCATCCAAAAGAATGAGAGGATTACTGTGGCAGCTTGATATTGTTTATGAATTCCAAAAATAGATACTGGATTATGTTTATAAACTGGTCTGTCCCTCCAGGCACAATAGATTATATTGGATTCAGAGGTTTCACTTTTACTTGACTAAATAATGATTGAGGCTTTTATTGGACCACGTCACTAAGACATTGAGTCCCTGCCCCCTCTTATTAAAATAAGATAATATTTTATCTTATTAAAATATTCTGATTCTAAAAAAGAATACCCAAAACTTCACCTGGGAGTAACCACAAGCCAATCAACAGAAATATGCATTATATTCTAAGAGGCACTGGGGGAGGATTCTTGCAGAATCAAAAGTAAAAATTCAAGGAAATTCCTTTCCTCTCAATCTCTCTGTTTCCCCTGCTGTTCATAGCTTCTATTTCTGGCTATTTTGAAGAATTATTTATTAGTTTATTAAGCAGTTTTATTGAGATATATTCACATACCATATGATTTATCCAAAGTATATAATCAATGGCTTTTTTAAAGCTGTTTCCTTATTTTTGCTTATTATTATTGAAATAATGAAAATGCTTTAATATTGATTGAAGTGATGAATGCACAACTATGTGATTCTATCCAATACCATTGATTGTACACTTTAGATAAATTGTATGCTTTATTAATATGTATTAATAAAATTGATTTGTTTAAAAAATAGGGTGGGTTGGGGGAAAATACACTAAATGTAAGATACAGACTACAATTAGTAGTAATTTAAAAATATATATATATATTTTTAAAGATACTTAGGTTACATAAATGTCACACAAAAATTGCAGGGATTCCCATGTGCTCCACCACCCACTCCTCCCACAATCTCCCAAATAAACATCCTTCATTAGAGTGGCACATCACCTGCCATAGATATACACATCTTGGGGCTTTGCCACTAATCATGGACCATAGTTCACATTGCAGACCACACTCTCTCCCACACAGTTCTGCATGTTATATGATGACATAAAATGGCCTATATCTGTCATTGCAATGTCAGTCAGGATAATTCCCAAGTCCCGAAAAAGTCCCTTTATTACAACTGCTTTTCCCTCTCCCTGCCCCCAAAACGTCCGGTGGCCACTGGCTCCACATTAATGTTGTAATTACTTCCATTGCTTGAATCACAATATGTCTATAACAGAACACCAGTAAGTCCACTCTAGTCCACAGCTCTTCCCCCAATCCTGAGGAGTCTGAGATGGTGATGTCCACTCCACCTCCAAGTGAGAGAGCACTTATATCCCATAGATAAGATGGATGGGATTATCCTGCCTGCAGCTGCAGACCTCTCCATTCCCTGGGATGGCCAATGTGCATCACCATCTCTCCACCAGGTGTCCAGGGTGAGTCCATTGAGCTGTAGAGTAGGAGTTGCAGCTCCACTGAGATTCTGGGCCCAGCTGGCACATGAACAGGCCAAATAGTCCAGTCTCTGGAAGTACACCTACAAACTCCAGCACCACATATAGGTTTGAATAGAAGGGAAAGATGGACCATGTGCAGGGAAGACATATTTGGGTCCAACTCTGTCACTCTCAGGAGCAACGATTCCAAAGTAGAGCCCCCTGATAAGGCACCAAACTCTGGGGCTATCCACCCTGATATAGGACCTGGGTGTCTCCAGAGCCCTCAGGAGACCCTCTGTTTGGGGTGATATCCATATTGGAAGCCTATGAGGTCCTATTGAGATGTGCATAAGTGTTACCTCTGGGATGACCTCCCGACTCACTTTGAAGTCTCTTAGCCATATGAACTCATTTGTGTTTACCTTTTCCCCCCTTTTATTCAAGGAATTTTTCCAGTCATATTGCCAGTTGGCACTTGGTAGCAATCCCTCAGTGCCAGGGAGACTCATCCCTGGGAGTCATTTCCCATACTGGGAGGAAAGTAATGCATTCATATGCTGAGTTTGGCTTAGAGAGAGGCCACATTTAAGCAAAAAGTAGGCTCTCAGGAGGCAACGCTTAGGCACTCCATAACAACAGGCTAAGTTTCAATTTCAAGAACAAAGATTGGTAGGGCTAGTCATAAATAACAAGGGCACATCGGTGGATCATCCTCCTTTGCCAAAAACTGCCCGTGCACTTGGGGGACTGTTGCTGCTCCCTTGGAGAATGTGGCAGAGCTCTCTAGGATGGGAATTCAGTATTCTCTCATTTATTGAGTGATTCTCCACCCTATGTGACCATGCCCTATAAACATTTGGACAATTTTACATACCTTGTATGTATGTTCAGGTGAACTTCCTCCCATGCACTCCCCATCCCTGATACCCCCCACCAATGATCCTCTCCCACTCCAGTTGTAATCCTTCTGTGATTTAAAGCCTCTTTAAAGATGAAGCCAATACAATAGCCAAATGCAATCAATAGGAAAATGAAATAATAATGATGTTTAAATGTAAGAGATAAAATACATGAAAACTTAAAAAGAAACTAAAAATAAAATTAAATTAAAGGATTGGGTTATTCAAAAAATGAGAAAATTTTTTTTAAATTTTTAAATTTTTTTTTGACATTTTGCCTTTTATCACTGCAATATCTGGTGTTAAGTCTGTACCATGCCACCTTCCCCTTCTCACTCCCCAGTGTCTGTTTTTCATTTAATTTTCAAAGAAGTTTTAGGTCACAACAAAGTCACACACAGAATACAAGACATTCTCATATGCCCAACCTCCTCCCCCTTTCCTCACCTCATATTAAAACCTTTTTGTATGTGGATGGTACCATTGTTATAACTGTTATACAGATAGTGAAACATAGCTACTAAACATTGTTATTGGTTTACAGTATGGTTTACATTTTAGATCACACTCTTTTATAAATGTTGATGATATTTACCATGTCCTGTGTCCATCACAGTAAGGTAATGAAAAAGTAGTAATATTTTGACAATGCTCTTGCATAGTTTGTAACAAATGTATCACAACAATGCAAGGAGTTGGTGGAGGGGTGATGTATGGGACCCCTGTATGATGTTATGCATGTTCATAACTTTTCCTATACACTTATTGTTTATGTATGATCATTTGTGAATGATATACTTCAATAAAAAATATTTTTAAAAAAGTAAAAATTCTATGGCTATTGTTGCTAATACACAACGTGGGAATAAAGATATCTTAGAACATTAAAGTCATTGCATTTTATGTGTTAATTAGCATTTTCTGTGTTAATTATCTCATGATGTTCAGAGTTTTCAATCTACTTCAATCAAAAAACAAAACAAAACAAAAAAAAAAACAAGGAAAAAACCATATCTCTAACTCATACCACAGGTAGATTTTGATCTCCACCATCAGGTAAACATTGTGGAATTTCTCACACTGAACTATTCTTAGTTTAATCACTACCATTATTTATTTAAAATCCATGCCAGCCCTCTGGATCCTCACTCCCTCCCTGCTCTATCGTGCCTCTGCCATTCTTCAGACACTTACCTACATCATCTTGGTTCTTCATGGGATTTCTATAAAGATCACTCCCTCATCCCTTTCTTTTAGATCTTCCCCCCATGGATCTAAATCTCAAATAAGCAACTTAAGGAGTATTTCATGATGGGGTTAATCAATTGAAGGATTAGCTTTATTTGGAGGAATCAATGATGCCCATCCTTCATATCAAGATGTCAAAATCCTTTGCATCAAAAGACCACTCATTTGGGAAAGAATAGTCTCTTCAACAAATGGTCCTGGGAGAAGAGGACATCTACCACACACACTTTGTACAAAAATCAACTCAAAATGGATCAAAGAACTAAATATAAGAGCAAAAACATTCCATCACCTAGAAGAAAGCGTAGGAAAGCATCTTCAGGATGTTGTCTTAGGCAATGATTTTTAGAATTTATACCCTAAGTACTAGCAACAAAAGAAAAATAGACAAACTGCATCAAAGTTAAAAACTGTTTTGCCTCATAGGACTCCATCATAAAATAAAATGACAAGCTACAAAATGGGAGAAAATATTTGGAAACCACATATCTGATAAAGGTTTAATATCCATAATATATAAAGAAAACCTTCAACTTAACAAAAAGAAAACAACCCAAGATTTGAATGGACATCTCTCCAAAAAACTACAAATGGCCAGAAAGCACATGAAAAGATGCTCAACATCATTAGCCATTAAAGAAATGCAAATCAAAACCACAAAGGGATACCATTTCACACTCATGAGAATGACCGCTATTAAAAAATTCAGAAAATATCAAGTGTTGGAGAAGTTGCAGAGAACTAAGAACACTCAATCACTGCTGGTTACAAGGTAAATTGGTGCAGATGCTGTGGAAGACAGACTGGCAGTTCCTCAGAAAGCCAACTGTAGAATGACCATATGACCCAGCAATCCCACTTCGAGATACATGCCCAAAAGTATTGAAAACAGGGACTCGAACACATATTTGCACATCCAAATTCATAGTGGCATTATTCACAATTGCCAAAAGATGAAGCAACCCAAGTGTTCATCAACTGATGAATGGATAAGTAAAATGGCGTGTGTGTATTACAGTGGAATTCAAACATAAAAAGGAATGAAATCTTGACACATTGAACATGGATGAAACTTGAAGACATCATGTTGAGTGAAATAATGGAAATAAGCAAATTCAGAGAGTCAGGATCTAGAATACAGGTTATCAGTAGATGGGCAGATAGAGGGAATAGGAAGTTAAGATATAAAATGTACAAGGTTCTTATTTTGAATGATGGAATTGTATTGGTAATAGATAGTGGTGATGGTAGCACACCAATGTGAACACAATTAACAGCACTGAAATACATATCTGAATGTGATTAAAAGGGGGAATGTTAGATGGTATATATAGTAACAGAATGAAATTATTTTTAAAAATCCTTGGAGCCACGCTTTATAAACAATGAACCCTCAATTATACCATGGACTATACTTAATAGTACAATTATAACAATGTGCTCTTATCAATTTTAACAAATGTTCCACACCAATGCAAGGTATTAATAATAGGGTGGCATATGGGGATTCTGTATTTTATGCATGGTTCTTCTGTAAACTCACAACTATTTTATAGAATTTTTTAATGCTCTGCATCAGAATATGGCAGAAGTACATGGGTCACAAGGTTTCTATCCTGTCCTGCAATCCTCATAATTCAAGAAGGCTTAGAAATCATAGAAAGAAGGGGTTTAGGAGGATATCTGGTTGCTCCATCTGATATTTTACAAAGGTAGCAGCTAAAATCCTGTCCTGAATCAACCATCATTAGTGGCAACTTCCTGCATTTCTCTTTCTCTCTGTATATGTGTATGTGACTGTGTGTGTGAGAAAGAATTAATCATCTATGAACTATAAATATTCCATAATCACCATTAATTAAATTAAATGTATTTTATCAGCAAATGATGATAATGTGTGTGAATAGAAGCAAGACTAACTCATCCGTTTGTATCTGAGGTCTAGAAAAATATTGTATTATATGTGAGTCTGTTCTTGAAGATTTATACATATTTACTGATTTAAAACAATAATCCTTCTGATTATAGTTTATTTACCAATTAAATAAATGACTTACTCAGAAGTTCAGAAAACTTTAGTAATACGACAAAAGTACATGATTAGAAAATGACACATCAAAAATTTGAATTTTCCTCTGCCTGTCTGCCAAGCTCAAATTCCTTGAGAGTTACACACCACTGCTAGGTTTTAGCTGGAATGTCCCTCACATCAATCATCAGACATCCCACACTCCTTGCCAAACATCAATCTCTATCTCTCCTCATTTTTACTTCCCAGTTTAATCCACAATTTTTGGTATCAACATATACATATCAAGACCAATCTTTTTCTTATGTCCCTATGATGATTTACCACATCCACTGATGAAAACCCAATAGTTCCAGACTGCAAATACTTGCATTTTCCCCATTAAACAGCATGACTAGGATATTGGTCTTCATCTAAACAAAGAGCCATAACTACTAGTGGCTTTCCAATATATCTGGCAACCCTACTAGGTCTTGCATGGAAATCACGCTTTCATACTCCATAAACACTTAAAATTTTCTCCATGCCTTTTTTTTTTTTTTTACATTTCTCAATTAAATGTAATGCATACATATACAATTTTTTTGACTCAAACAATATGGTACACAATATATTTCGTTCATTGTAACATTTATATACAGTATTTGTCCTTTTGTGTCTGGCTTGCTTCACTCAACATAATGTCCTCCAGGTTCATCCATGTTGGCATATGCTTTCCGACTTCATTTCTTCTTACAGCTGCATAATATTCCATTGTGTGACTAGACCACAGTTTGTTTATCAGTTCGTCTGTTGATGGACACCTGGGTTGTTTCCAACTTTTGGCAATGGTGAATGTTGCTATGAACATAGGTGTGCAGATGTCTGTTCATGTCATTGCTCTCAGTTCTTCTGGGTATATACCCAGTAGTGGTATTGCAGGGTCACGTGACAAGTCTATATTCAACTTCTTTAGGAACTGCCAAACAGTCCTCCATAGTGGTTGTACCATTCTGCATTCCCACCAACAGTGAAGAAGTGTTCCTATCTCTCCACATCTTTTCCAACACTTGTAGTTCTCTGTCTTTTCAATAGTGGCCATTCTGATAGGTATGAAATGATATCTCATTGCAGTTTTGATTTGCATTTCCCTAATCATGAATGATGTTGAGCATTTCTTCATGTGTATTTTGCCAGCTGTAGTTCTTCTTTGGAGAAATATCTATTCAAGTCTTCTGCCCATTTGTTAATTGGATCATTTGTCTTTTTATTGTTGAGTTGTAATATCACTTTATATATCCTGGATATTAGACCCTTATAAGATATGTGATTTCCAAATATTTTTTCCCATTGAGTTGGCTGCCTTTTCACCCTTTTGGCAAAGTTCTATGAGGTGCAAAAGTGTTTAATTTTGAGGAGGTCCCATTTATTTTTTCTTTTGTTGCACATGCTTTGGGTGTAAGGTCTAAGAAACCACCACCTCTACAAGGTCTTGAAGATGTTTCCATACATTCTCTTCTAGTAGTTTTAGGATCCTGGCTTTTACATTTAGATCTTTGATCCATTTTGAGTTGATTCTTATGTAGGGAGTCAGATAGGTGTCCTCTTTCATTCTTTTGATTATAGATATCCAGTTCTCCCAGGACCATTTGTTGAAGAGACTGTTTTTTCCCGTTAGCATGGGCTTGGTAGATTTGTCAAAAACCAGTTGACTGTATAGGTGAGGGTTTATTTCTGGATTCTCAATTTTATTCCACTGATCAATGTGTCTATCTTTATGCGAGTAACATTCTGTTCTGACCTCTGTAGCTCTGTAATATGTTCCAAGGTCAGGCAGTGAAATTCCTCCCATGTCACTCTTCAGTTTTATAATGCTTTTGGCTATTCGGGTGCATTTACCCTTCCAGATGAATTTAATAATTGCCTTCTCTAATTCTGTAAAGCAAGCTGTTGGGATTTTTGATTGGTATTGCATTGAATCTATAAATCAGTTTGGGTAAGATTGACATCATCACGATATTTATTTTTCCAATCCATGAACATGGATTGTCTTTCCATTTGTTTAGGTCTTTTTAAATTTCTTTTAGCATTGTTTTTTAGTTTTCTGCATATAGGTCCTGTACTTTTTTGGTTAAATTAACTCCTAGGTATTTGAATCTTTTTGTTGATATTGAAAATGGAATTTTCTGCCTGATTTCCTCCTCAGGTTGTTCAGTACTAGTGTACAAAAACATTACTGATTTTTGCATGTTGATCTTGTGTCCTGCCACTTTGCTGAACTCATTTATTAGTTCAAGTAGCTTTGGCGTGGATTCTTCAGGATTTCCTAAGTACAGGATCATGTCATCTGCAAACACTGACCATTTTACTTCCTCTTTTCCTATTTGGATACCTTCGGTTTGTTTTTTTTCTTGTCTAATTTCCCTAGCTAGAACTTCTAGGACAATGTTGAATAACAATGGTGACAGTGGGCATCCTTGTCTTGTTCCCGATCTTAGACGGAAAGCTTTCAACATTTCCCCATTGAGTATGATGTTGGCTGTGGGTTTTTCATATATGCCTTTTATCATATTGAGGAATTTTCCTTTTTTCCTATCTTTTGAAGTGTTTTTATCAAAAAAGGATGCTGGATTTTGTCGAATGCCTTTTCTGCATCTATTGAGATGATCATACGGTTTTTTTCCTTCAATTTGTTAATATGGTGTATTATGTTGATTGATTTTATTATGTTGAACCAGTCTTGCATACCAGGAATAAATCCCACTTGGTGGTGATGTATAAGTCTTTTGATATGCTGTTGGATTCGATTTGCAAGTATTTTGTTGAGAATTTTTGCATCTATGTTCATTAGATTGGTCTGTAATTTTCTTTTCTTGTAGAATCTTTATCTGGCTTTGGTATTGGGGTGATGTTGGCTTCATAAAATGTGTTGGGTAATTTTCCCTCCTCTTCAATTTTTTGGAAAAGTTTAAACAGTATTGGTGTTAATTCTTTCTGAAATGCATGGTAGAATTCACCTGTGAAGCCATCTGGTCCTGGACTTTTCTTTGCTGGGAGATTTTTGATGACAGATTCAATCTCCTTAAATGTGATTGGTTTGTTAAGTTCTGGTATTTCTTGTAGCGTCAGTGTAGGTTGGTTGTGCATTTCTAGGAATTTGCCCATTTCATCTATGTTGTCTATTTTGTTGGCATATAGTTTCTCATAATATCCTCTTATGATTCTTTTTATTTCTGTGGTGTCATTTGTAACTTCCTCCCTTTCATTTCTGATTTTATTTGTTTGCATCTTCTCTCTTTTTTTTTCTTTATTAGTCTAGCGAGGGGTTTGTCAATTTTATTGATCTTCTCAAAGAACCAGCTTTTGGTTTTGTTGATTTTCTCTGTTGTTTTTTTGTTCTCATTTTCATTTATTTCTGTTCTAATCTTTATTATTTCTTTCCTTCTGCTTGTTTTGGGATTGGTTTGCTGTTCTTTTTCTAATTTCTCTAGTTGTTCAGTAAATCTTTGAGTTTAGCTCTTTCTTGCTTTTTAATATAGGCAATTAGGGCTATAAATTTCCCTCTCAAGACTGATAAGTTGTGTTCTCATTTTCAGTTGTCTCAACATATTTACTGATTTCACTGGCAATTTCTTCTTGACCCGCCGATTATTTAGGAGTGTGTTGTTCAGTCTCCACACATTTGCGAATTTACTTTTTTCCTGTCTATTATTGATTTCTAGTTTCATTCCATTATGATCTGAGAAGGTGCTTTATATAATTTCAATCTTTTTATATTTATTGAGAGCTGCATTGTGATCTAACATGTGGTCTATCCTAGAGAAA
>JAQZBX010070732.1:0-15360 GCA_029593785.1 Cabassous unicinctus
GAAGGAAGGAAGGAAGGAAGGAAGGAAGGAAGGAAGGAAGGAAGGAAGGAAGGTGAAAGAATTAGAGTAATAAAAAAATAACAAAAAATGTAGAAAGAATGAAAATGAATGAATAGATGTATGTACACTGATCAACTTAACAGTTCATTCATTTTATAGGTGACCTTGCTGTTATGTGTTTGGATATATTATATTTCTTGCATCTTTATTCCAGGATGTTAAAAGAGCATTAAAGAAAAATAGGTATATACGGGCACATAGTTTTTACAGCATATAAAAGCTGGAAATCAAATGATATTTTTGATTTTATTTTGAAAATCAAACACTTTAAATAAAAATGCTTTATTTCTGAAAAGAAGAGGAATATAGTTATTTATCAATGTATTTTTTGAGTAAGCATTTCTATGGGTGCATACCTTTCAAAGAAGTAGACTACTCAAGCCTTTATTTGTTGCACAATCTATTCATAAAAGGGTTCCTAAAGCCAAACTTGCACAAGATTCAATATGTAAAAATTTTCTCATCACCTACACAATCTTCTTATTGCAAGATTTAGATAGAATGGGTTCAATGGAGTTGTGATAAAAGTATAGAATTCTCCTACAACTTTTTCCTGTTCACTGGTGCATTAGAATCTTGATCTCTTAGAGTTGAACAGAATTGTCAGATAGAATAGCTTTCCACAATCAGGTGACAGACACAAGTGGAGATAACTTCTGCCTGTCTTTCACTGGAGCACATCTAAAAATTACACAGTGAAAACATGGGCATAGAAAGCTACAATGGTCATGAATGTTTCCAAAATTTTTATAAGGTCACTCAAAAAGATGTATATTTATGTTGAGAAATGTCATGATTCAACAATGGCAATAGAGTTGGACATTCACAGGTAAAATGATCAATAAACTGGGAACTACAGAATAGAAGAGGAAATAAACATAAAGTGTGCATTAAAGAGGTGATATATAGAGGATCCAAAATAACAGGGTAGGGAATTGGAAGCTGCACTCCTCCTCCAGATACTGCAGTAAGGTATTCAGGAAAGCCTGGCAGAAGGCAAGTTGTGGGACATTGGGGGTAATTGGTAAGTGTTGCCAGAGAGGGGGGCCCAGGCAATTGAGATAGAGGGAAATTGTGGGAGATAGGACCGTCATCTGAATCAGAGGGAGAAGGAAGCCAGGAAAATGATATGGCTGGCATACTGGTGCTTAGCTGGTCCTCACAGTGAGGTGATCCAACAGGGAACCAGGTATGCTTGCTGATGCTCAGAATGCACACAAAGAGGTGAGCTGCAGGGCAATCAGGTGTCTGGACTGGTACTCAGCTGTCTCATGGGAAGAAGGGAGTATGGGGTAGATGATCAAGTGCAGAAACCAGTGCCCAGCTGGCCTTCAGGAGAGGAAATCATTGGTGCAAATGAGTGTGCTGCTGGTGCTCTTGAAGGAAGGGATATCACTGGTAAAAGGTATACTGGTTTCCAGCCAGCTCAGGCGGATAAAGATGTTGAGCGTAAGATAAGGCAGGTGGAGTGGCTCTCACCTGGTTCCCAGGAAAAGGAAATATGCAGGCTGGCACTGAAGTGTCTCCAGTGAGAGAGGAGGGGTGATTTGATCAGGTGGGCTGATGTGCAATCACGCAGTCTTGGGAGAAAGAGGAACTGGGGTGGTGAGTGGGTGAGATGACAGGTGATCAACTGGCACAGGTGAAAAGGGCGATGTCAGAGTCAGCCAGTGAGCTGACAGGTGCCCATCCAGCCTAGGGGAGATAGGATCTGGAAGAGACAATTGGTGAGTTGTCAGGTACCCAAAAGGGCCAGGAGAGATGGGAAATGAGGATAGAAAACCAGCAAATTTTCAGAAACTTCCATGTGTCCTGGGGAAGGGGATCCATGAGACAAACAGCCTCAAGAAGGGACACCTAGACTGAGTTTTATTTTATTTCTCTACATCTGAGTAGGTTATGCAGAGTGTGGGCCATGGGGCTGATTGATTGGTGAACACAGGCAGCCTAACTGTTGCTGATGCCCTGAGACGGAGACCTGTTTTTTATTATTATTATTATTTATTTTCCTTTCCTCTTATTTTTTCCTTTTTCTTCTTTTATTTTTCCCTTTTCTTTTTTCTTTTCTTTCTTTCTGCATTTTCCTGTTTTGCCTTCATTTCTATCTTCTCATTTGTTTGAAATTTCATTTTTTCCTGTTTCTTTTTTTTCAACTATTTAAATTTTTTCTTTTGTTTTTTATGATTTTTTTACCCATTATTTATTTTTCTGTCTCTTTTATTTTCCCTTTTCCATCCTTTTTGTTTTCTTCTTCTTCCCTGCTTTCATTCTTTTTTTCTTTTTTGTGGACTTAAAACTTTTTGGTGGAACATGGGCAAATAAAAAATTATACAATAACTGGAACAAAGTATCGAAGAAAGCCCTTAGCACAAAATGAAATGAAAACCCTATGTTAAACAGAATGTTGAGGAAATAATCATGGATGTCCAAAAAAATCCTGAATAAATACAATGAAGTGAAGGAAGAGATAAAGTATATTTAAAAAATCCTGCGGGAACATAGAGAATAAATCATAAACATAAATAAAAAGAGAATAGTTCTGATGGTGATGAAAGGCACAAAGCTGAAGTTAAAACTATGCTAGAAACACATAAGAGCAGATTTGAACAGACAGAAGAAAGAATTAGTAATGTTGAAGACAGGACACCAGAAGTCTCGCAGACAGTAATACAGATAGATTTTTTTAAATGGAATAAATTCAGCAGGGGCCCAGGCAATTGAATGACAGCATGAAATTCACAAACATGTGAATTACAGTCATTCCAGGAGTATAAGAGAATGGAATGGGGCCAAAAATATGTTGGAGGAAATAGTGGCTGAAAATTTCCAAACTCATTTGAGGGACATTGTTGTACATGTCTAGAAAGGAGAGCAATCTCCAACAGAATATATCATAGCAGATCAACTACAAGGCAGATATTTATCAGATTGACAATTGGCCCAGACAAAGAGAGAATACTGAATTCAGAAAGAGAAATGGGATCCACCATACATAAGGGAAAATCAGTATGATTAAGTATGGATTTCTCATCTTAAACCATGGAAGCAAGAAGACAGTGGTATGACATAGAGTGCTAAAAGGAAAAAAAAAAGCCAGCCTGAATTGTCTATCCACCAAAACAGGCAGTACATTATGAGGCAGAGTGCAAAATATTAAGAGATAAATAGAAATTGAAAGTTTGTCAAACAGAATCCTGCACATATAGAAATATTAAAGGGAGTTCTGCAGGTTGAAAGGGAAGAGCAGGTGAGAGAGCATTGGAGGAGAGTGTAGAGAGGAATATAATTTGTAAGAATAACTAAAATATAAAAAGAAAAATAAATACAAAATATGACATGAACCTAAAAAATGGCTAACTGCCTTGACAATAAAATCATTTTATGTTAATGAAATAAAGTCTCCAATTAAAAGACACCAATTGGCAGAACAGAAAAGAAAATATCAACCATTTATATGTTACTTAAAGGAAACTCACAACCAGGGAAAAAAAGAGGTTGCAAGTGTAAAGTTGGAAAATATTTTACATGGAAAGAGTAACAAGAAAAGGACAGAAGTTATACTAATTGGAAAACGGACCTTGTATGCAAAAGTGTTGCAAGAGTCAAAGAAGAACACTATGTATTAATAAAAATGTTAATCTATAAAGAAGAAAGAACAGTCATATTTGTTTAACCAAGAAACCAGTATGCTCCAAAATAACTGAAGCAAACACTGGCAAAATAATTGGGAGAAAGACTTACCTCTGTAATCATAATGGGGGACTCTAATAAACCGTTATCACCATTGGACAGAACATCTCCACAGTGGGTCAATAAAGAAACAGAGACCTTGAATAAAATGTTAGAAGAACTAAACCTAATAGACAAATACCGAACATTACATCCAAGTACAGCAAGGTATCCATTCTTCTCAAGTGCAAGTAGGTTATTCTCCAGGATACACCATATGCTGATTCACAGAATATGTATCAGTGAAATTAGACAGAATGAAATTATACACAGCATTTACTCTGATCATGGAATGAAGCAAGAAATTAATAAAATAGAGAGAATCAGAATAGACATAAACATATGGAAGTTAAACAACACACTCCTAAACAATATGTGGGTCAAGTAAGAAATTGCAAGAGAAATCAGTAACTACCATGAGGCAACTGAAAATGAGAACACTACAAATAAAAACTTGAGATACAGTGAATGCAGTGCTGAGAGAGAATTTATAACCTTAAATGCCTATATTAAAAAAGAAGAAAGAGCTAAAATTAAAGACATAACTGTACACTTGCAGGAATTAGAAAAATAACAAACTAATAATAAAACAAGCAGATTGAAAAAATAAAGATTAGAATAGAACTAAATGAAATTGTGAATAATATATATAGATACTAGAAGAAGTTAATAAAACCACAAGCTGGTTCTTTGAGATGAATAATAAAATAGACAAACCCTTAGCTAGACTATCAAAGAAAAAAGAGATATGTTGCCAATAAATTAAATAAAAAATGAGAGTGGGCATATCACCACTGATCCCACAGAAATAAAGATTATCATAATAGGATAATTTCAAAAAGTTTATGCCAACAAAATCATCAATTTAGATGAAATGGGTGAATTTCTAGGAGCACACAAGCAACCTACATTGACAAAAGAAGAAAGAGAAGAACTCAACAGACCAAACATTCATAGTTATATTTAATTACTCATAAAAATCCTCCAAGCCCAGGACCAGATGTCTTCATGAGGGAATTCTACCAATATTTCCAGAAAGAACTAACACCAATTCTGCTTCAAACCTTCAAAACCTAGAATTGGAGTTACCATTACTTAACTCATTCTATGATGTCAACATAACCCTAAAACCAGAGCCACAAGAGAGCAATCACTGTAATGAACTTAGAAGCAAAAATCCTCAAAAAAATTTTTGCTAATTGAATCCAAAAACACATGAAAAGAATGAATCAACATGAACAAATCAGTTTTATCCCAGGTATACAAGGATATTTCCACATAAGATAATCAGTCAATTGAATAGTCCACATTAACAGATCAAAGGACAAATCATATGATCATCTCTATCAATGCAGAAATGGAAAACAATAAAATACAGCATCATTTATTGATAAAAATAATTTTTAAAAAAGGAATAGATGGAAACTTCCTCGATATGAAAAATAACTGCTCTCCCACTAATATCTGGAAAAGACAAAGTTGCCCACTGGATTTGAAACTGGAAAGGAAGACTTAAATCTTACATTATTTGCAAATGCCATGATCATATACATAGAAAGCCCAGAAAAATCTTCAAGAAACCTTCCTGAGATGGTAATCAAGTTCAGTAAATTGGTGGCATATGAGTTCAATGTGGAAAATCAGTAGCATTTCTGTACACTAATAATGAACAATCTGAAGTGAAATTAAAGAAAAAAATTCCATTTAAAATAGCAAATAAAAGAATCAAATATCTATTAATAAACTTATCTAAGTATGCAAAGGAATTGTACACAGAAAACTACACAATGTTACAAAAGGAAATCAAAGAAGACCTATCCAAGATGAGAAAGATTCTAGAAGATAATGTAGTCCAGCATCTAAAAGACCTTATAGTAGGAAATGTTTTCATAATATTTACCAGCAAAGCATGAGTTGAAAGAAAAAAAGATAAGTGAGACCTCCTCAAATTTAAAATAGGGGTGCTTCTGATATCTCTAGAGCTATCTAGACACTATAGTCATGTCAAACAATCCATTGAAATCAGCACCCAGTTGTGGGCCTTACATTGATATATATGACAATCTATTTCCCCAATACAACAGTCTCATTTACAATTTTCTACACATTATTGTTCTACGCATTTTATATGAGCCACATATTAACAATATACCAGTTATATTTATGTCCCAGAGACTTAATTATTTGGTCTGTTCATATGCCACCTGAACCCTGAATTTCAGCAGAATTGCAGCCAACACTTATTCTCTAGCTCATCAGATGCACTGAGGACAATGAACAAAATGCTGATGATGGAAAATCCCCATCCCAAAAAAGCAAAGAATATCTAGAACTGTAAGTAAAATAGTTTCTTCCAACTGTCTCATAAAATCTAAGCCCCTTCTCAATCTGAATCACAGCAGAAATAACAATCCTATAGTTCTCAAGCTTGAGGAATGAAAAAACATAAGGGGGGAATGCAAATTCAGACCAAGGTGGATTTACTGTTGCTGTAGTAACAGAAGAACTTGTAACAATGACATAAAGATATTGGTTACCTAAGATTCTGACAGGGTGGGGGAGGGAAGAATAGATAGAACATAGGGCATATTTAGGACACTGGAATTGTTCTGCATGTTTTTGAAATTATGGATACAGGCTATTATACATTTTGTCAAAAGTTTTAAAAGTGTATGGTGCAAAGTGTAAACTATAGATCTTGTTTGGTAGCAATGCTTTACTATTTACTCATCAGTTGTAAGAAATACTCCACATTATTGTAAGATGCTTTTAATAGGTTTAAATGTGGGAGTGGCAAGTGTAGCATATATGGGAATTCCTTATATTTCTAATTAGCTTTTCTTTAGTCTAAAACCTCTCTAAAAATAAAGTTTATTATTTGGAAATAAAGAGTTGATGTAACTTTTGGTCCAAACACATATGACAATGGAAGGTACTTCAGAAGTATAGGATAATGTACAGGATGAGACACAGGTAAATATTTTTCATAACATAGGTAATCAAGAAGAAGGGCATCAATTCTACCAAGGCTCAAAATACAAAGGTTTTTGTATAATAGCCCAAAAGTAATTGATCACTATATGGCAGAAAGTTAGTTGCCATCTCAGGCAGTTTGGAAATGTACATTATGTCAATGAAAGTGATTTGACTGAGGAGAGTACAGAGTTTAGAATATAACATTCATTCTGATGATATGAATCAGTACGAAATGCCCCATCAGCAACTCTGAATAGAGGATGGTGTTAGAGAAAAAGGAGAAAAGTGTTCTTTTGGCCATACTGGAAAAGACCAAGAAGTATACTGTTTAAGACAAAACTTGATTTTCTGATTTCATGGTTATTTTGCTTGTTTGTTTTTTTTTTTTACTTTATTTTGTACATATAATAATTGAAAATGTAAACAATTAAAAACTAAAAAGTAAACACAGATGAATAAATATATACATTTCTCAATTAAATGTAATGGATACATATAATTTTTTAAAATCAAACAATATGTTACAGAATATATTTGGATCATAGTAACGCATTCATACAGTATTTGTCCTTTTGTGTCTGGCTTGCTTTGCTCAACAAGCACATGGATGTTCACAGCAACATTGTTCACCATTGCCAAAAGTTGAAAACAACCCAGGTGTACATCAACAGATGAATGGATAAACAAACTGTGGTCTATTCACACGATGGAATATTATGCAGCTGTAAGAAGAAATGAAGTCATAAAGCATATGACAACATAATTTCATGTTTTAAATCAAAATATCAAAAGAAATAATGTCATAAAATTCCTTTTGAGAACATGGACTTTCCTTTAAGAGAAAAAATAATGGTTACTAAATGCAATGAAATTTTCTTGAATTGCCTTATGCAAATTTGTGTCTCCACATTTCAATATACTGATTCTGTGTCTTTTGAACAATAGTCACATTGACCTATAATAAAATGTATATAAATTTTTTATTGATTATAAAAATAAAATATGAAAAAGGAAAAAAGGTATTTACAGGAATTGCCCACTTATAATATTTTCCTCAGTTTTCAAATTTTTAATTTTGTAAAAGATACTGAGATTACATAAATGTTACACAAAAAATAGAGGAATTCCCATATGCCCCACTCCCCACAGCTCCCATATACTCCCACAAAATCATCCTTCACTAGTGTGGCACATTCATTGCAATTGCTAAGTGTATCCTGGGACTTTGCCATTAAGCATGAACTATAGTTCACATTGTAGTCTACACTCTCTTCCACAAAATTCTGCATGTTATGTGATGATATAAAATGGCCTTTATCTGTCATTGCAACGTCAGTCAGGACTATTCCCAAATCTTGGAAAAGCCCCCCATATTACAAATGATTTCCCCCCTCCCTCTCCCTGCCCCCAAAGCCTCCAGTGGCCATCAATTTTATCATTTCTTCCTCTGCTAGAATCACATGTCTAAAGTAGAATACCAGTAAGTCTACTCTTGGCCACAGCTCTTCCCCAACACCAAGGATTCTGGGATGGTGACATCCACTCCACTTCTGAGATGGGGCTCATATCCCATGGGGAAGATGAATGGGACTATCTTGCCTGCAGCTGCAGACTCTCTCCATTCCCTGGGATAGCCATTGTCCATCATCGTCTCTCCACTAGTTGTCCTGGGTGAATCCAATTATTTTCCTCATTTTAAAATATTTTCAGCATATATTCTGAAAAAAAATATCTCAATGAGTTCCTTAATATAAGTCATTAATTCAGCATCACAGTTTTGGTCAAATACAATACAATTTAAAAACATTCTTTAATTCATTTCTCAATTTTAAATTTATATTGGATATATAAGGTAGTACTAGGTGTATTAACAACTTTATTGAAGGAATATGAATAATCTTACAAATTATTTAAACTTATTTTTTCCTTTAAGGTAGAAGAGATTTTGACAATACAGAAAATTGATTTGCCAGACATAACAAAGATCTTTTGAATGAAATCTTAAAATTTAATTTGACACTCAATAATTTGTGACTCTAAGAACATGTCAGAATAGTCAATCCACATTAATGAATTGAATTTTTTATTCTCTGTTATTTTGACATAAGGCCTGGAAATTTTAAAAAATGAATTTACCAAAATGTTCATTAAATTTGATTGTATAAATTTTAACTTATGAAACCATGGTAATGTTCTAATATAGTATTTCTTTAGTACTCCAAATATATTCTTATTAATAATAAATATTAATTGAAATATAAGGAAAATATTTTAATATGATATTATTGAAAACTGGCATATGTTTTTATACCAGTGCAATGAGGTAAAAAGATGACATCATCAGAATATAGCAATTCCAGAAAGTCTGTCCTAAATCTCATTTATACCATAAATTAATATCATAAAATAATAAATACAAATATCAATTAATATTATTAAGTTAAATATAAGTGTAAAAATTTTGAAAAGTGCATCAAAAGAAATGCAATGTATAAGATTTTACAGGAATGAATTAAATATTATATTGGAGCAATTGGGCAAATAAAAGGGTACAAAATAAAGAATATTTTAAATTAAGAAATTATACAAAATTTGATGTAAGAAACTATAAGAAAATATGGACTGAAAAATTATAGAGAAAAGTGAAAATTCTGTCACAAATAATAAGAATACTGGCAACATTTTCTAATCTACTGGTATGCTCATTTAATTATATGTGGTTTATTATTCAGATTTATTATTGTTTACAAGAAAAAATCACATTCATAAAATTATAAATTTTAACTACAAACCAGGAAAAGCTCTTAGACAAATTAAGAAAAATTTTAATATCTCTTTTATAATGAAACTTCACCAAAGTAAAAATAAAAATATGTCTTACCTAAATAATTATGAAAATATGTAAGGAAAATGATCAATATCAACATAAAACAAAGTTCTTAAATGGGTATAAAAATTATTAAAACATTATGACAAGATCTTGAAGACATTTTCTACATTTTTTTCTATGAGTTTTATGGTTGTAGCTTTTATATTTAGTTTCTTGGTCCATTTTGAGTTAATTTTTTTTATAATGCATGAGATAGGGGTTCTCTTTCCTTCTTTTGGGTATTGCTAACTAGTCTCCCAGCATTATTTGTTGATCAAAATATTCTAGCCAGCTGGGAGGGCATTATAAGACTTGTCAAAAATCATTTGTTGATAGATGTGACCATCTATTTTTGAGTTCTCCATTTGATTCCACTGGGCATTTTGTCTTTATATCAGTACCATGCTGTTTTTACCACTGTATTTGAATAACATTTTTTAAATTCAGGAAGTAAGCGACCTCCAACTATATTCTTCTTTTTAAAAATATTTTTGCCTACTCAAGGTTGCTTATCCTTCCAAATGAATTTGATAATTGACTCTTCTATTTCTGAAAAAAAAATGTCTGTTAGGATTTTTATTGGGATTGTGCTGAGTGACTATATCAGTTTGGGTAGAAATGACATCTTAATGATATTTAGTCTTCCAGTCGAAGAATGCAGAACATCCTTCCATTTATTTATGCCTTCTTGTGCATTTTTAGCATTATTTTGTACTTCTCTGAATAAAAGTCTTCATGTCCTTCGTTAAGTTTAATCATTAATATTTCATTTTTCGGTTGATACTATGAATTGAAATTTTTTCTGGTTTTCTCCTTAGATTCCTCATATATAGTATCTAGAAGTGCCATTTATTTTTGTGAATTAATCATGTATTCTGCCACTTTGCAGAAGTCTTCTATTAGTTGTAGTACCATTGTTGTGGATTTTTCAGGATTTCATAGATATAGGATCATATATCAGTGAATAGGGCAAGAATTACTTTTTCCTTTCCTATATGGGTATCTTTTATTTCTTTATCCTAATTGCTCTAGCTGGAACTTCTACCACAATATTGAATAACAATGGTGACAGTGGGCATCCTTGTCTTTTTTCTGATCTCAGTAGGAAAGCACTCAGTCTTTCAATGTTGAGTACAATGCTAGCAGTAGGTTTTTCATATTTGCATTTTACCATATTGAGAAAACTTCCTTCTATTTTATATTTTCAGGAGTTTTTGTCAAGAAAGGGTGCTATACTTTGTCCAAATGCCTTTTCTTCATCAATTGGGAGGATTATTTGTTTTTGTTTTTTTCTTCTTCGGTTTAGGGATGTGGTTTATTACACTAATTGATTTTTGTGTGTGTGTTGAATTACTCTTAAGTAACTGGAATAAAACCAACTTTATAATAGTGTATAATTTTGTTATTGTGCTTATTGATTTGGTTTACAAGTATTTTGTTGAGGATTTTTGCATCTATATTTGTTAGAGATATTGGTCTGCACTTCTCTTTTTTCATAGTACCTTTATCTGGTTTTTGTATTAGGGTGTTTTGGGTTTCATATATTGAGGTTGGTAGTGTTCCTCCTATTCAATTTTTTTTTGAAGAGCTTGAGCAAAATTGGTATTAGATCATCTTTCAATGATTCATAGAATTCACATGTGATGTCATCTGTTCCTTTACTTTCTCATCATTGGGAGGTTTTAAATTTTTAGGTCCCTTCATTTTGCTTGGTTTTTTGAGGTCTATTTCTTCTATGGTCAGTGCATGTTTTTCCCTGTGTTTCTAAGATATTGCCCAAATCGTTTACATTGTCGAGTTTTTTGGCTTAGAGTTGTTCATAGTATCATCTTATGATTGCTCTACTTTCTGTGGGGACATTGGTAATGTCCCTTTTCTCATTTCTAATTTTAATTATTTGTGTCTACTGTCTTTTATTCTATGTCAATTTAGCTAAGGCATTGCCAATTTTGCTGCTCAACTCAATGAAGCAACTGTTTTTGTTGATTCTCTCAATTATTTTTGTCTTCTTAATCAAAATTTTTGCTGCTCTGATCTTTACTATTTCTTTCCTTTGACTTGATTTGAGATTAGATTTCTGTTATTTTTCTAGTTCCTTCAGGTGTAGTTAGAGCTTCAATTTTATCACTTTCTTCTTTTTTAAAGTAAGCTTTGATTAATAAATTTCTCTCTCAGCACTTCTGTTGCAATGTCCTATAGGACTTACTATGTTGTGTTTTCATTTTAATTTGTCTCAAAGTATTGCTGAATTCTCTTGCAACTTCTTTTGCAGCTAACTTATGATTTAAGATTATGTTTTAAATCATCATATATTTATGAATTTCCTTTTTTTCTCTCCACTATTGATTCCAAATTTCATTCTGTTGTGGTCAGATAATTTTTTCCCATAATTTAATTACTTTAAATTTATTGAGGCCTTTCTTTTGACCCAACATATGTTCTGTCCTGGAGAAGGATCCATAAGTGCTTGAAAAGAATGTATAATTTTCTGTTTTGGGGTGTAACGCTCAAAAAATATCTGGTGCTTCTAGTTAATGTATTATATTATTTAAGCTTTCTGTTTCTTTATTTATCCTCTGTCCAGATGTTTTTTTTAATACTGAGAATGGAGTATTTGAATCGCCAATTATTACTGTAGAGACATCTATTTCTCTCTTCATTTTTGCAAATGTGTGTCTCATGTATCTTGGGGCACTCAGATCATGTGTATAAATATTTATTATAGTTATTTTTCTTGGTGAATTGCCCCTTTTAATACTATATGTAAAGAAGTCCTTCAACCCTTTTAACAGTTTTGTATGTATAATTTATTTTGTCTGATATTAGTATTGTTACTCCAGCTCTTATTTGGTTACTATTTGTGTGGAATATCTTTTTTACCCTTTCACTTTTAACCGGGTTTTGTCCTTACTTCTGAGATGATTCTCTTGTAGGCAGCATATAGATGGCTCATATTTTTTATCCATTCTATCAGTTTATGTCATTTGATGGAGGTGTTCAAGCCATAAATATTCAATGTTACTACTGTAAAGACATTAATTACTTCTACCCTTTTCTTCTTTTTCTTTCCATTTTGATATCTTATTATAGTCTGTTTGTTTTTTTACCTTTTAAGTTATCCATCCTAGTAGCCTTCATTTTGAAACTCTTCTCTTCTTCATCTAGCCTTTTTTATTTTCCTTTCAGGATGAAGCATTCCTTTTACTATCTCTTATAACTCTGGTCTTTTGGTAACATATTCTGTCATTTTAGTTTGTCTGGGAAGATTTTATATTCGCCTTTATTTTTAAAGGACAGTTTTGCCAGATACAGAATTCTTGGCCATCAGTTTTTCTCTTTCACTACCTAAAATATATCATGTCACATTCTTCCTGCCTTCAGGTTTCTGATGAGAGTTCTGCACTTAATCTTATTGAGGTTCCCATTATGTGACACTTTGCTTCTCTCTCACTGCTTTCAGAAACCTCTCTTTATTTCTGATATTTATCATTCTGAATAGTAGGTCTCTTGGGTAAGTCTATTGGGAATCATTCTTTTTGGTGTGTTGTCCTCCTTGGATATTGATACTTAACGTTTTACATAAGAGTTGTGAATTTTTGGTTAACTATTTCCCCAAATATTCTTTCTAACACTTCCGTTCTCTTTCTTCTGGTATACTGATAACACATATGTTTGGGCTTTTCATGTCATTTAACTCCCTAAGATCCTTATCCAATTTTTCCCATTCTTTTCTCCTTCTGTTCTCCTGTCTTTTCTAGTTTGGATTTTCTGCCCTTTAAATCACTAATGTCTCTGAACAATTCAAATATGCTATTATGTTCCTCTAATGTATTTTTAATGTCATACATTGTGTCTTTAATTCCCATAAGCTCTATTATTTTTATTTGCAGGCTTTCAAATTTTTGTTATGCATACCCAGTGTCTTAATATCTTTTAGCCCTTGGATTATATTTTCCTCTAATTCTTCAAATAGATTTAGGAGATTTGTGTGATTATCATTTATTAGTTGTCTTAAATCCTGTATCTCTTCAGGTTAAATAGTTTGTTCCTTTGGCTGGACCATATCTTCCTATTTACTAATATGACTTGTAATTTTTGGCTATCTGGCATTTGAATATGTTGGTGGATTTACAATGACTAATAATTTCTTTCTCCTTCTTGGTGTTTTCTCACAGTTCTCCTTTTAATTTTGGTACAACTTATTCTAAGTCATAAAAATTGCCCGTAAATTGGGCTAGGGACTCACTAACAGGGCAAATATTTACTCATAGTGTTGGAATTAAAGAGAGACCTAAAAGCATTTTGTTCTCCTTCCATTTTCTTAGCTGGCCAGTAAAACATTGCTTGTTGGGGAACCTTTCCTGTGTTTCCAATCTGGCCAGAGATGATATTCAAAGCAACCTCTGTTGGCCAAATTCACTGAGGAGAAGCCTTCTGACTTACCCTCATCTGTTACCTTAGTAGGTTTCAGTGAGTCAAGGGTTTTATCCAGGCTTAATGTCTTGAGGTTGGGGGATTGGTACCCACCCTATCCCCCATGGGGCTTTAGTTACTCACATTTGATGTTTCAGGTTCTTTGTCTCTCTATCCTTTTTCCTTCTGGGTGTTGCAGAACACTCTCATGGTCTGATGACACCCAAAACATGAACCTTGGACAGATTTTGGCCTTTTCCACATTGTTTTTGTGAGAAAGTTGAGCCCTGCCTATCTACTCCAATGCCATGTTCCCAGACCTGTCAACTATTTGGTTTCAGAAAAAGTGTATCTAATTTTCCCTGCAAATGCACATATAGTTCCACATACCATATGATAACAATTAATAAAAAGTCTGATTTTTGTGTACAAAATTCATGTGAATTACTTGAGGAATTACATGGCAAAGGATAAACAATGTCTTAATATTTCAATCATTTATTTTCCCAAAACAATCCCAAGATCAGCATGGTCATAGAAATCACGTTTGTAATGCCCACAAGTCAAATTCAAATGCTTTATCTAATTAGAGTTCATTATGCCTGGGTTCCTAGATTGGAATTTAGATAAAGATATGGTGCTTATTTTATCTTGTTCAATTAAAATGAAATTTATTTAATCTTGGAAAAATTAAATAGGTTTGACTTTAACCCATAAACTTTCTTACCTAATCCCATGTTATAATAAGGCAATCCATGTACTTATGTATGAAAAAAGAAAGCACTATAACTTAAAAGACAAGGTGATGTGGGTTAATGTTTGGAGGAAAGACTGACAGGCTTAACCAACCATGTTTTTAACTTTACACCACTTACTACCTAAAAAATAAGTAGAAATGTCTCTTATGCTCAGTTTCCCCAACTCTTAATATGTCCTGTTCTTTAGTTTGGAATCTCATTTTTCTCACTTGCCTTGAAACGTGTTCCAATCTATCCAAAAAGAATGTCAGTGGACAGACAAACATTGAATACCAATTTTTGAGGAAACAGTGATCATGGAATCCAAATCACACATTTTAAGTGAACAATTGAACAATTTAAAACCAGACAGATTTACCACTTCTCCAAAGTTCATCCACTGAATGAAATATTTTAGAATTTCATAGTGACACATCCAAGTTCTAAGGTTCATGATATGTTATAACTTATGCTGATTTCTTAAAAGAACAGAGCAGTATAAATATAACATTAAACTATAGCTTTGGAAGTGTCTTGTGTAAATGAGAGTGTTGGGTGTAGGATGACCAGATACAT